>CM033475.1:46712097-46920009 GCA_019447015.1 Hymenochirus boettgeri | reverse complement strand
AGTATGTTAACATTACAATCTTCAAAGGTATGTCCTTTATCCTTAAGCATAAGATATGCTGTTTTAACACCTTACTCTGGGCGTTCCTATAACACCTCTTAGCCACTATCTAATCACACCCTTAACACCTGGCTGTGATATGCTAATTGGGATTTTCCAGGGTACATAATTGCCACAGATTCTTGTACAAGTCATTCTGAATTGAGAAAGCCAGTCGGATGACTAGCGAAACGTCTTCAAGAACTACATTTCAAGTCCAGTTGATCTAATTGAATACAACAGATATACCATGACCTGGATGAATGAGAACCTTCACAAGCATATTTCTAATCATTTTGGGGAGAAAACCCTCAAACTTGTACGGCAATATGAAAAGACAGCAAGGAAATTGGCAGACTACAGAAACCACCTGCGATTTAACCTCCGATGCAGACAACAAAGGCTAGCACCATGCAGTATACGTCTGGATTCCACGGTTAAAGGCATCAGAGCCAAACAGATACTGCAAAAGGCTCAAACACAGCTCCTAAGTGAACGGGTACGACAGACACATTTTACAGTCGATGCTTTAATGCACAACATTAGTCAACTAGAACAGAACCTGGCCTCACAGCTACCTGTGTCCATCTGGGAAAGAGTGATGGAGTTTACTAAACAAGCACAGCTTCCTCAGCACTGTAAGGGCAAACAAAGGCAACAGAACAAGTTCTCTATTCTGTCATCCCAGAACAGCCCCAAAGGAGAACAACTACCTTGGATACAAAAGGAGGGAAGTGTCACTTCATCAAAAAAGGAGGAATGGGTGAGAAACTTGTCTAACAGGACCCTGACCCAGCCAGAAATGGAAGTCCTTGCTAAGGGCTTGAATTTTGCCATCACCCCTAAAGCCATCCCTGTGGTGGATATTATAGCAGCCACAGAAGCCTCTGTATAGCAGCCACAGAAGCCTCTATCCACAGTAATAAGGTATCACAGAGTGAGGCAGAACAACTTCGCCTTAAGGTATCTGCAGCCTTAGCCCGTGCTAAAACTCCTTCATCTAACCTGACTACACAGGAAAGAAGAGCCTTAAACCCTCAAGAAAGATGCCAGTATACACATTTACCGGCAGAAAAGGAAGATGCACAGTGGTACTCACACCTTGACTACCATGATAAGGGGACCATGCTCCTGGCCGATAACAACACATATGAGGCTTTAACAAGGGATCCCAGCCGTTACAAGAAAAGAGTCATAGACTTACTACAACAGCTTCAAAAGGATAAAGCCATGACCGAGCAATGTATCATCGCCTCTACCCTGGTGAGGCACATCCATGATATATGGACTCCCAAAGATACATAAGGAAGGGGCCCCACTAAGACCTATGTGCAGCAGCATCAACTCTGGAACATACAAGGTGGCAAAATATCTAGCTAACATCTTAGGACTTTGGTGGGAAGTTCTAAGCATCACATCCAGAACTCTCAGGATTTCACCAACAAGATTGAAGATTATACATCGGTTGTAGAAGAAACTATGGTGTCCTATGATGTGAAATCTCTCTTCACCTGTATACCCACCAAGGAGGCTGTTGACATGGTGAGAAAAAGGCTGGGCCAAGACAGCACTCTTACCAGCAGAACTGACCTCAACCCAGAACAGGTGTGTTCCTTGTTGGACTTGTGCCTGAATACCACCTATTCAAATACAGGGATAGTTCTATAAGCAAAAACATGGATGTGCTATGGGATCTCCAGTTTCACCTATTGTGGCCAACCTTTACATGGAGGAGGTAGAAAAACAGGCGCTTAATACCTTTAAGGGCATAGCACCCAGCCATGGTTCAGATATGTTGATGACACCTGGGTTAAAATCCACCAGAAGGAAGTACAAGCTTTCACAGAAACACATTAATGCGGTGGACCAAAACATTAAATTCACAAGGGAAGAGGTACTAAACAACAAACTGGCTTTCTTGGATGCTTGGTAGAAGTTAAGGAAAATGGTAAACTGGAAGTAGAGGTTTACAGAAAACCACACACACAGATCAGTATTTGATGTTTGACTCCCACCACCCTTTAGATCACAAGCTGGGTGTCATCAGAACCCGCAACACAGAGCAAGAACATCCCCACTAGCACAGAGGCGAAGGCTAAAGAAATGAAACATCTCAGAGGAGCCCTTAAAACTTGTGGATATCCAGACTGGGCCTTTGTCAAAAGAGTAGAAGGAAAGAAAAGAACACGAATACCAAACAGTGAAGGGGAAAAGCAAGACAGGAGGAAGAACATGGTCATCCCATATGTAGCAGGGTGGTCTCCGAGAAATTAAGAAGAATTTTCAAAAAACATCGTATCCCTGTCTGCTTTAAACCGAACAACACACTGAGCAGCGCATTGGTACATCCGAAAGACCCAATACCTAAAACACAGAAAAGCGACATCATATATGCAGTGCAGTGCAGTGAAGAATGCTCTGATTTGTATGTGGGGGAGACCAAACAGCAACTGCATCAACGTATGGCCCAGAACAGAAGGCCAATTCCTCGGGTCAGGACTCAGCGTGTATCTGCATCTTAAGGATAAAGGACATACCTTTGAAGATTGTAATGTTAACATACTGGCGAAGGAACGTGACGGTTCAAGAGAGGTGTTAAGGAGGCCATTATGTGAAAATAAAGAAACCAAGCCTAAATAGGGTGGGGGGGTTCGACACCAACTGTCTGCATGTACAATGTGTTTTAACACCTTACTCTGGCGTGTCCTATAACCCTCTTAGCCAATATCTAATCACACCCTTAACACCTGGCGTGGATATGCTAATTGGGATTTTCCAGGGTACATAATTGCCACAGATTCATTTACAAGTCATTCTGAATTGAGAAAGCCAGTCGGATGACTAGCAAACGTCTTCAAGAACTACATTTCATGTCCAGTTGATCTAATTGAATACAACAGATATCTGAATTATATACTTTCTGGATTTAATTGACCATTGGGCTATGGTCTCGGGTAGCACCCAGCAGCTCATTATCTTGCAGGTGTGGCGGGGGAAACAAACAATTTTGGGAATATATATGTGAATCGGTTAGTTAAATGTGAATTTTACTAATTGAAACTCCAGATATCACTCACACTCACTTTGTTCATTCTAATTAGTTTTATAGTACTGCATAAGTAGAGTATTGTGAAGTACACAGAGCATTTCCTTTCTGTGTGTTGTAGAATATAGTGGTGCCAAGGTAAACAGCCCTCCTGGACCCTCCTTCCATCTGCTCATGTGGGCCTATAATAAAGATGGGAGGGATGTTGGGTCTGTTCGACAATCAGCTTTCAGAAGTAACAAGAGCAGTCCTTTGGGGTGGCTTACCGCTGCAACAATCCTATTCTACAGACCCAGGGTAGGAATATGCTCTCCTTCCTGTGTATTATAGTGGCCTCAATCACTTTTAATGTCAATCACAACCAATGTTAAATTTGTTAGTGTCCCTTGTAATAGATAAAAGACTAAAATTTAAATGGCATGCCCATCCAAGCCCTATTGATATTTAAGTAAAAACCACCCCAAACCACCCTTTGACCCCACGATACCTGAAGCAAGTTATTCTGATCTCTGCTGCACATGACAGAAAAGTTCCTGTGGAAGCTCTTTAAAAAAATCACACAGCTGCAGAGGAAGTGTGCAGGTAGTCATGACGTCACGTGTCACTGAAGTTTGCTACCAAGAAGTAGGTCATCGGCACACAGGGGACCAGTGGTGATCAGCACAAAAGAGGACCAGTGGAGACACAAAGTAATAAATTATTTCAGTGAACATGGTAGCAAAGGAGAAAATGACGGTCTCGGGTTTGGAAGGTTCCATAATGTAAATATAGAGGGGCTGGGGACATGCCCTATTTTGTCTATTCATAAACTACACAGCATTATTCCATTTTAAACTGAAACTAAGAGTAAAAGAATAAGTAAAATAATAAATCAAAGACCAGAAACCTAGTTGGTACTTAATATGGCTCAATAAAAAGGAACCAATCCACAATTGGCACTTTGGTTATGCTCCTACTTCCATACCAGGTGTGAAGAGCTACCATGGAAATGACCACCAAGAAGTCTCTCTCATAAAAAAATGCCAGAGCATACAAAAAATAGTAACAAGAAAAATCCACTGAAGCCCCATTCAGCCCATGTTATTGATAATATACACTGATAATGCAGAATTTCTCTATTTTGTGTTGTTCTAATCCAAAAATTCTACAGCTCCAGGTGAACTTCCTCTCACAACCAGGCAGACAACAAACAAGTAATAATTAAGCATTGTATATATTTTGCAATTAATTATACTTAATTAA
Source organism: Hymenochirus boettgeri (assembly GCA_019447015.1). NCBI lineage: Eukaryota > Metazoa > Chordata > Amphibia > Anura > Pipidae > Hymenochirus > Hymenochirus boettgeri. Next base: position 46,915,682 of record CM033475.1, on the reverse strand, counting down.
CGGCAATAGTGACCAAAAAAGCAAAGAATATTTTGATCCTGTTTTTGAATAAAGCACAGATTGTTGTGCTATATTACAAACATAAGGGCATTTTTAATTGTCTTATGAACAAATGGGTTCCAGGACATAATACTTACTTGCTCGGGGATTCAGACATATACTTTATTCTTAGAAATAATACTAAGGGAATATTAAAAGGAATGTCCACGGCATAATAATTTATCCCCAAATATTGGGCACCATATCACATTTATCTGCTGGTATGCTATGCATTCAGGGAGAGCAGTATGGACATAGTTATCTGTTTTGTAAACACTTCTGTACACACTGGCTCCTGCTGTGTATGCTGGTGTGCTCAGATCAACGGTCTGTGTACCAGCAACCCTAAAATACAGATGGCATCTTCGGATAATATACTTTAATTCGGTACCAATACTAATGTTGCAACAACTTTCATATGCAAAGTATATCAAAAGAAAAAAGTTACCTTCTGCTGATGTGATCTATTTATCATACTCTTACAATAATATGTATTGTTGTACTAAAAAAACTTACCCACTTCGCAGCAATGAATAAGTAAAATAAGCATTTGTGGTTCCATTAACAAGTAGCTTTTATTTATTTCATACCTGTACCTATAGTTACAATGATCTCACATGTTGAATAAAGCCAAGGACAGACAATCCAGGATCTTTTTGACTGTGCTAAACTCAGATTTAACAATGTGCCAGTAAAAACTACAATGCACAATAGTCACAATAAAGATTAAACACAGATCTAGTAGTGTGTCCTTGTCTTTATTGAAATGTTATTTTAACATTAGCTCATTAGAAAGTATTATAAAATAAAGTGGAATTTCAGCAGAAAATATAACCAATTTCAAAAGGCTTTTCAGATAAAAATGTTGAAAACTACAGGGACTAAAGAAAGCTTTTTCCTGATTAATGCCTCTTTCTCATGACATACACTTTGTAAGAAAGCAAACTCACAAAAGGATCAATTTTTTTCATGTACTTAATTTGAACAGCACCTGCAATATAGAATCGTGTACACGCAGCCACAGGAACATGAAAAGACTCCACTGTTAGCTAAATGCACTTGATCTTTGTCAATAACTGCAGGGATCACTGCCACATAATACTTCAACTAAATGCTTTACAGAAATTATATCAAAAATGTCTGCAACTTGAAAAAGAAAAATCTGGATCATTTGGCTTACCTGTTCCTCTGACAATTGAGAGATGTGATTCACAGCGGCGTAAGACTCTATTTTAGGATTAAAGGTGGTTATAATAGCCCTGAAAAGCAAAGAAACACAGCAATTTATATAAAACACATGTCTATCTTCAGTTTGAGATTACAGATAGCGCTTCTATAAACTATTTCAGTCCCCATGGGGGGAGTCAACCCTAAATACATTTGGCTGTGCACTCTAGAGAGGCTTACAACATCAGTTAAAAAATAATTGGGGTATAGCGAGCAGAGGAGATACACGGGAATTGTGGTCACAGTATGACTGGTGCAAAGTTCATCAATTAGATCTCTGAGGATGCAACTTAAAGGCCAGAAAGGTGACTTATACTGCTAGTGTATGTAACATTATACTGATCAATTCAGAATTTTTGGAAACGAAAATTATAAATAGTTCTTGTTGTGTTAAGTATTTTCCATATATGAGAAATTGTGAATAGAATAGAATACAAAAAAATCTGTGGGTACTACCACCAAGTGAGTGGTAAGACAAAATGAAATCGAACTTACAATTTAGACCAGTGTGGGTGCAAAGAAAACTCAGACTCTTCACTCCCATGAACGGTCTTTATTCAGTGAAAATAAAAAAAATTTGAGCGTCAAACTCTATAAAATGCTAAAAATGTATTATAATACTCCCGAGGGAGTGAATGATACAGAAACACATTGAGTACTGCTTAATTTCTGCATCACAGATACAGATGCATTTAATAGGATTTTTAACACAATTTGATACTGGACACTTTTAATACTATACTTCACTGGCATAACTGTAATCACTGGGCCCCTCAGCAAAACTATGGTGGTTTTCTGAGAGGAGTCTATATCTGCTCCCCTGGTAGTTACCTGCCTGTACACTAAGAGGGTTATTCAATAAGAGTTCTTACGTTTAAAATGGTGCTAATTTTGCCCCAACCAATCAGATGTTAGCTTTCAAATGTTACATAAGATCTGATTGGTTGGGGCAAAATTAGCACCATTTTAAATGATAAGACCTTTATTGAATCTCCCTGTTATTATTTTATCTATCATGCTAAGGGACACAGTGGGCAGACACACAAAACCAAAGATACCTATACTCCTAACATACACCTAATTTTGCACCTGTGCCAAAATGTAAAAGCACCATCATTCCCATTGCTATAGTGACTATGCTGGCCTAGACTGGCCTAATAAAGATTGATTTGATATTCCATTTATATGAATGACGCATCATTCTAAATAGCGTGCCGTCAGCAGTTCTACCCACTGACTTTCCCAAAATAAATAACCGTTTAATACTTCCCCAGTAATATTGTTGTCTGGTTCAGAGAAAGGCAAATTTTAAAAGACAACTACATTGCAAAAATTTACCTTTAAAAAATTAACAGTACCTGGGGTAGATTGATTGTTCCTACCTCCCAATATAATTTTGCTGAGGAGCACCATCACATGCCAGGTTAGCGTTCTTGGCTTTCCTTATTAAAGGCAGTGTTAAAGCGCTGAGGCAGCCTGGCAGAAGCAGTTTTCTTCATCTGGCGCTCCTCATGATATTGGGAAATACGAATTACCAATTCTACCTACCTGCTCTAGGTACTTTCTGTTCTTTAAAAAAAAGTTTTAGTTCTCTAAAGTAAAATTTGAAAGCTATTGAAATTCTAATAATAGATTAAGTTCAGATGAAATAATTTGTGGTGGTGTTGCATCTCCAAGCTCCTCTGCTTCTGGGCACCTCCTGAGAGCAAAAATGTTCATTTGGCACCAGCCACATAATTGAATAGGGGTTACATAACCAGAACAAGGACCATGGAAACCAGGAAGGGAGCATAAATGATCAGAATAGGTTTAAGGTATTAGTTAGCACTCAAAAATAAAATAAAAATATAGCAGAATGAGGTCATCATTACATGCCATGGGAAATGACTGGGACCAAATTTATTTTTTTAGACTTTCATTTACCTTTAATGTCAGTTTGCCTTAAAAATAGAATAGGGAAAAGAAGTAGAAGAGGTAATTGATTGTGTTTGTATAAAACTGTGAGCATGTCCCTTATGCAGTCATCAGATTTAATACATTTTGCTATCTTTAAAGTATGGTGTAAATTGCCTGGCACTCGCTAAAGGTACTTTCCATCTCTGCAATTTTTCATGGTTTGTAAATTAAAGATTTATTCTTTGAGTTCCATGTGTTGGCAAATCTCCAAAGTAAAGGCAATCCAAGAGGCAGACTGATTAAAGACCAAGCAGTGAATCTTGATTAATCTTTTTAGTTACACTATTAAAGCATCAGAGATTTTAGACGCAGGACTGCACTAGGAAGAAATCGTACGAAAAATCTTGATTGTTAAACTTTTAACGTTTAAGGATATTTTTCGGTTTTCTATATTTCACATTGTGCAGTAACTGTACTAGCGAAAATGAAGAGTTTTGTGAATGGTGGATTATATAAAAAGTGGTTCTAGGTTCATTTGTCATGACATGCTGTCAGCAAAATCTAATCCGGAAGGAAAAACAACAATATAAAGCTTATTTAAAAAAAACAAAAGCACTAATTCTAAATATTAACATAATAGATCTTCACGATGGCTTAGTGGTTAGCACTGATGCCTTGCAGCACTGAGGTCTGAGTTGATTTCACCCTCGGACACATCTGCAAGGAGTGCATGGAGTTTGTATGTTCTCCCGTGGCTTGTGTGGGTTCCCCCGGGCACTCCACACAATCATAAAGACATATGATAGGTTGTATGTGTACATAAAGTGATAGAGTGTAAGCTCTTTGGGGCAGGGCCTGAGTGAATTGAGTAAATAATTGTAAAACGCTGCGGAATATGTAGCACTATATAAGAAATAAAATACATTTCTACTTGTTTTAGGTATCCTTTAATTTAGTTTACACCTCATGTAAAGTAAGGAAATGAAATGCCTTTCGGGTAATTGATGCAGACATGAGATTCCATTGCTCCACTCCTGCATGATGTACACACTCCTTCACACACACAGCAACACATATTTGCTTGCTAGGCTAGGGTTACAATGGCTAGGAGTCTATGGAAAATGTCTAAGGCCAAGTACAAACGTGTGATTTTGCACATTATGGGCGACTGTGCCTGAAAATGCCTTAAGCAATGAAAACATATATTAGTTAAAAAAATTTACTATATTTATTATAATAAATATTCCACAACCCCCAGACACTCTGCCATGGTAAATCACAGCACACATGCTTCACTAAAAACAGCTACCAGCCTAAACAAAGTCACCACAGGAATCTTGTGGTCTGGGGACAGCAACCCAGACCCAGAAGGTCACCACAAAACACACTGAACAATCAAATATGGCTGCGCTTACAGCCTAACATGTTATGCACATGATGACACACTTAATTACGTCAGGGCATAAGTGTGGGACGTAACCATGTTAATCAATTAAACTTGTTGATTTTAATTATACAACCATTATTGGTATTCTTCGTGGTGAAGACATATTTTCATGTTTTAGCATCTTTTAGAGAAAGTGTGTAAAACAACAACTCTTATACGGTGGCCTACACTTCAGCCACACCACTAGGCCCGATAATAAATGTGGTGGGGGAGTTGGTATTCTTTCTGTGAGGGCTGTACTTTTAAACCACCATGCCTTACCAGCCCTCTCGGTCTACCTTTTGAGTTACTATAAGTCTGTTTATTCTCCACACCCTACAGATTGTGGTTATTTATCGACCACCTGGCCCGACCACCTTTCTTCGCTGCTTCACTTCTTGCTTGGTTGTCCCACTTCTATCATTAACATCCCCTCAATTATCTTAGGGGTTTTCAATATCCCATTGAGACCAACACCTCTGCTGCCACTAAATTATCTTTACCTCCTCCCTTGGCCTTACTCAGTGGTCCTCTGCTCAAACCCTTTGTAATGGACACACACTGGATCTGGTCTTCACCCGCCTCTGCTCCGTTTGTAATTTCTCCAACTCCCCTTTCCTCTATCCGATATCATCTTCTCAAAATTAATCTGGTGTCATCGTCCCGGCCGTAACCCTATCAAACAAGAGTACAGATGCAGGGACCTGCATAATCTCGACCCCCATTCACTCTCTGTCCCCCTCCAAAACAATATCTCCATGACCTCCTTCTCTGAGCCCGATTTGACACTGTCCAATACCATACCGGTTTCCAATGCTCCCTTATCCACCCGTTGCCTAGTCACAAGAAACACACAACCATGGTTTACAGATCAGATTAAAAAGTTGAAAAGGCAATCCCGTATAGCAGAACGACGCTGGCACAAGAGTAACAAAAAAGAGACTTTTTTGAATTTAAAAGTGCCTTTTATCGAATCAAGAGGTGCTTATTCTTAGCCAAACAAAACTATTTTCTCACTCATATCCACACAATCCCATAACCCTAAACAGCTTTTAATGTATTCAACTCCCTGTTCTGTTCGCCACCTCCTCCACCTACCTCCGTTTATCGGCTGATGAAATAGCCTCATTATTCATAGAAAAAAATCGAAAACATCCGAAATGGTTTTCCTGTGCGCCCTAGCTCCTCCCTACAGCTTCCAACTCCTACCACTGCACCGGCTTACCTCCCTTCATTGTTAATCCCCTTAATTGTACCATAACGAGCTTCACCACTATTACAGAACAGGGACTTATCTCTCCTATGCAGGACAGCCCCCATGACCCCATTCCCTCTCATCTTTTTCCCTCTCTCCTCTTCATTCATACCAGCCCTAACCTCTCTCTTAACTTGTCCTCTCCGTGGTATTTTTTTCTCTTCATTTAAACATGCTGTGGTATCCCCTATACTTAAAAAATCCTGCATGACTCGTCTGCTCTTTCCAGCTACCGGCCTGTCTCCCTTCTTCCATTTGCTTCCAAACTACTGGAAAGAAATGTCTATGCTGAACTGGTCAGTCACCTGTCTGCTAAATCTCTTGACCACTTCCAGTCAGGCTTCCGCCCTTACCACTCCATGGAAACTGCCCTCACTAAAGTGACCAATGATCTACTTAGTGCTAAATCTAAAAGGTCAACTACTTTGCTCATCTCTCTGATCTGTCCTCTACTTTTAATACTGTGGACAGGGCCGGCCTTTGATATAGGCGACAGTGCGACCATACGGGTTGCATTACCAAGGGGGCGACAGCTGGGAGTCTTAGGTCACAGACCGTAGCTCAAAGTTGTGCATCAGTGCCACAGCCCCTCTAGTTACGGTCCTCCAGATCCTCCTATATAAAAAGGACATCTTTGAAATGGAAAGGGTTCAGAGAAGGGCAACTAAATTAATAAGGGTATTGGGGGAGCTTGAATATGAAGAGAGACAGGAAAGTTACAATTATGTACGCTGGAGGCGCTTGCGTGGGATATGATTACTGTGTATAAATACATTAACGGGCCATACAATTAACTATCTGGGGCATTGTTCACCAATAGAACATGTCAGAGGACACCCCTTAAGACTGAAGAAAAAGGGTTTAGGCTTCAAGTTCGGAAAGGGTTTTTCACTGTGAAACGGTAAGCTATGGAAACTGTCTCCAGTGGACGTTGTTATGGCAGGTTCATTGGACAGTTTAAAAAAAAAGCTGGATGGTTTCTGCAAACAAGGAATGGTACAAGTTACTGGTATTGATACATAAAGTAGAGTTGATCCAGGGAAATTTTTGATTGCCACTTGGAGTCAGGAAGGAATTTTTTCCCCCTTCATAAATTTGGTGGGGTTTTTTTTGCCTTCCTCTGGATCAACAGTTAGGCAGGAAATAAGGATATGCTAGATGGGTTGGCATGGATGGACGTATGTATCAGCACCTCACCACATACTAAGCCCAACACATATAAGTTTACTTAAGAGTCTGTATGCTGAGCTGTTCTATTAGTACGTTACTTGTTACATAATGATGTATGCACCATATATACAAGCACGCACTGGAGATACTGAAATACAGGTGGGGTACTTGATTCGAAAGCAAGCAGCATTCAACGGAGTATGTGTGCGCCCAGGGTTTTTTTTTGGGGGGGGGGTGTGGTGTTAGGCATGGTAACAAATCTGCACAGGGTGCTATTTATCCTAAGCCGGCCCTGACTGTGGATCAAGACATTGCACAATGCACTTTCTTGGCTATCCTCTATCTCTGGTAGGACCTTTAGTGTTTTTCCTCTTGGGAATTAGTTCCACCCTCACCTCCTCCATTTGGGGGTCCTGCAAGGCCCAGTACTCTGTCCTCTTCTTTTCTCTATCTACACCTATGGCCTTGGACAACTCATTAGTTCATTTGAATTCCAGTATCACCTGTATGCGAATGATACCAAAATTGCATCTCTGCCCCAGACCTCCCTACACTGACATCCCAGGTTCCCCAGCTGCCTTAGTGCCATCTCTGCCTTTATGTTCTCCCACTTCCTCAAACTCAACATGGACAAAACTGAACTTGTCCTTTTCCCACCCTACGATCTGTTCCCCTCAATAGTCTTACAATTAATATTAAGAATACACCGTTATCCCCATCTCCTCATGTCCGCAAGATTCCGATCTTTCCTTCAAATATCAATGCTAGATTCCAATCTTTCCTTCAAACGTCACATGCCATGTCAATTCGCTTGCCAATACCTGTCGGCTCCAACTCAAAAACATCTCCTGCATTCATCCCTTCCGAATGAAGCTACAAAAATACTAGTCCATGCCCTAATATATCCCAGGCTAGACTACTGCAACACACTGTGTGGTTTACAAACTGCATGGCATCACTTCAATCCATCCTCAACTCTGCTGCCTGTCTATTTATTTCTTTCTCGCTTCTCTAATGCCTCTCCTCTCTGTCAGTTCTCCTCGGTTGCCCATCATGCAAAGGATCCAGTTCAAGCTGCTTGGCTGAGGCAGCCCATCACGGTCGCGGCTACCAGGAGTTCTAAACAGCGGAGGAGGAGGAGAGGGAAGTAAGTAAGATGGGAGACTTTCTAAAAATAATATTAATGCGGTTGGGGCTGGGGGAGCCTGCCCTACCGCATATCAAAAGGTTTTAATGTTAGGGGGAGGGAGAGAAAAACGGGATGGAGAGGGACAGAGAGGGAGGGCTGCACTGAGCATGCCTCAACCTTGACGAGGTTGAGGCAGACTCAGGCACAACATGAGTCACACACTGCTCCTACACAGCAGTTTCCTGGACTTTGGAGGGGCACAGCAGGGGAACTATTTTGAGCAGAAATGTAAGGTAAGGCTTGTTTTAAACTTCTTAATGTGGCCAGTAAGGGGTTAATTTAGTTTTGGGGTGGACATGCCCTTTGACCCCAACCCTAATTAAATTTACCTGCTGCAGTGCTAAGTGCCATTGCATAATAATTTTGCACAGATTTGGATTTTTGGTTGCAACTCTTATCTCTGTTTTAATAGCATTCAAATGTGTCTGGGTAAATTTTTTAGTGAGGGTCACTATGACATCAGCATAACATAATTTTGTACAGAATTGAATTTTGACCGTAAAAAGCATTGCATTTGGTGTAATTTCTTATTCTAAAAAATGTTGATTGTGTTCAAATATGTCTGGGTGCAATTTAGTAATGTCACTATGACATCAGCATGAGATCACCATTTTACACAGATTTGGAATTTGACCCAAAAAATGATTGCACTTTAAGGTGACTATACGCTTAAGTGCGACTTTTCAAGGTGACTATATGCTTGAAAAAAGCAGGTCGTGGACCTTCTCTGCAGGGGAACACAGGCCCTCAAACCTCGGGCCACCCCTGTGGGCCCTGACGTTATGCTACTGCTTGTTTGTATTTCTTTTAATGACCTTTTCTTCATTTCCTGAGCTTTACATTTGAGAAAGGATCTCTGTAGTAGCTGTGTGTAGCAGAGCCAGGCCATTTACACAATGAAAATGTATATAATAGGTGAATATTTTGCAAAAACATGAGGAATATTCCATATTTAGTTTGCAGCTCGGAAAACAACAAATGTGACATTTAACAAAAAATAGTTTGTTTTGGGGTGTCACGTTAAGAATTTATTTAGATAAACAGGGAACCATATCGGCTGAGGGAAATGAAAATGAAGGAATGTTGAAGAATAAATGGTGCCATGGGAACACGGTTAGGAGTCTTCTTAATATATGTGTGTGATTGTTGCATGTATGGTCCAGTATGACTAAGATCAGAATGCATTTTATTACGGAAGTGGTTGTTGGGCTTTAGTCAATATGGGATTCCAATACAGAGAAGTATTCTCTTTTTAGAAATATAGTGATCGATTGGCATTTGAGCTGTGCAGTCATTTAGTTTGATCAGAGTAGCTATCTAGGGTAATTTTGCAGTCTATACGTGGCTTTATGCTTACATTAAAAAGGAAAGAAGAAGTAAATATGTTCAGTCCAAGGCGGTCTACCTCCGATGCAGACAACAAAGGCTAGTACCATGCAGTATACGTCTGGATTCCACGGTTAAAGGCATCAGAGCCAAACAGATACTGCAAAAGGCTCAAACACAGCTCCTAAGTGAACGGGTACGACAGACACATTTTACAGTCGATGCTTTAATGCACAACATTAGTCAACTAGAACAGAGCCTGGCCTCACAGCTACCTGTGTCCATCTGGGAAAGAGTGATGGAGTTCACCAAACAAGCACAGCTTTCTCAGCACTGTAAGGGCAAACAAAGGCAACAGAACAAGTTCTCTATTCTGTCATCCCAGAACAGCCCCAAAGGAGAACAACTACCTTGGATACAAAAGGAGGGAAGCATCACTTCATCAAACAAGGAGGAATGGGTGAGAAACTTGTCTAACAGGACCCTGACCCAGCCAGAAATGGAAGTCCTTGGTAAGGGCTTGAATTTTGCCATCACCCCTAAAGCCATCCCGGTGGTGGATATTATAGCAGCCACAGAAGCCTCTATCCACAGTAATAAGGTATCACAGAGTGAGGCAGAACAACTTCGCCTTAAGGTATCTGCAGCCTTAGCCAGTGCTAAAACTCCTTCATCTAACCTGACTACACAGGAAAGAAGAGCCTTAACATCCCTCAAGAAAGATGCCAGTATCACCATTCTACCGGCAGATAAAGGAAGATGCACAGTGGTACTCAACACCTCTGACTACCATGATAAGGTGACCATGCTCCTGGCCGATAACAACACATATGAGGCTTTAACAAGGGATCCCACCAGCCGTTACAAGAAAAGAGTCATAGACTTACTACAACAGCTTCAAAAGGATAAAGCCATTGACCGAGCAATGTATCATCGCCTCTACCCTGGTGAGGCACATCCATGCATATATGGACTCCCAAAGATACATAAGGAAGGGGCCCCACTAAGACCTATTGTCAGCAGCATCAACTCTGTAACATACAAGGTGGCAAAATATCTAGCTAACATCTTAGGACCTTTGGTGGGAAGTTCTAAGCATCACATCCAGAACTCTCAGGATTTCACCAACAAGATTGAAGATATACTACTCGGTGTAGAAGAAACTATGGTGTCCTATGATGTGACATCTCTCTTCACCTGTATACCCACCAAGGAGGCTGTTGACATGGTGAGAAAACGGCTGGGCCAAGACAGCACTCTTACCAGCAGACTGACCTCAACCAGAACAGGTGTGTTCCTTGTTGGACTTGTGCCTGAATACCACCTATTTCAAATACAGGGATAAGTTCTATAAGCAAAAACATGGATGTGCTATGGGATCTCCAGTTTCACCTATTGTGGCCAACTTACATGGAGGAGGTAGAAACACAGGCGCTTTAACCTTTAAGGGCATAGCACCCAGCCACTGGTTCAGATATGTTGAGACACCTGGGTTAAAATCCACAGAAGGAAGTACAAGCTTTCACAGAACACATTAATGCGGTGGACCAAAACATTAAATTCACAAGGGAGAGAGGTACTAAACAACAAACTGGCTTTCTTGGATGCTTGGTAGAAGTTAAGGAAAATGGTAAACTGGAAGTAGAGGGTTACAGAAAACCAACACACACAGATCAGTATTTGATGTTTGACTCCCACCACCCTTTAGATCACAAGCTGGGTGTCATCAGAACCCTGCAACACAGAGCCAAGAACATCCCCACTAGCACAGAGGCGAAGGCTAAAGAAATGAAACATCTCAGAGGAGCCCTTAAAACTTGTGGATATCCAGACTGGGCCTTTGTCAAAAGAAGTAGAAGGAAAGAAAAGAACACGAATACCAACAGTGAAGGGGAAAAGCAAGACAGGAGGAAGAACATGGTCATCCCATATGTAGCAGGGGTCTCGAGGAATTAAGAAGAATTTTCAAAAAAACATCGTATCCCGTCTGCTTTTAACGAACAACACACTGAGGCAGCAATTGGTACATCCGAAAGACCCAATACCTAAACACAAGAAAAGCGGCATCATATTTGCAGTGCAGTGCAGTGAAGAATGCTCTGATTTGTATGTGGGGGAGACCAAACAGAACTGCATCAACGTATGGCCCAGCACAGAAGAGCCAATTCCTCGGGTCAGGACTCAGCGTGTATCTGCATCTTAAGGATAAAGGACATACCTTTGAAGATTGTAATGTTAACATACTGGCGCAAGGAACGTGACTGGTTCAAGAGAGGTGTTAAGGAGGCCATTTATGTGAAAATAAAGAAACCAAGCTAAATGAGGTGGGGGGGTTCGACACCAACTGTCTGCCATGTACAATGCTGTTTAACACCTTACTCTGGGCGTTCCTATAACACCTCTTAGCCACTATCTAATCACACCCTTAACACCTGGCGTGTGATATGCTAATTGGGATTTTCCAGGGTATAATTGCCACAGATTCATGTACAAGTCATTCTGAATTGAGAAAGCCAGTCGGATGACTAGCGAAACGTCTTCAAGAACTACATTTCATGTCCAGTTGATCTAATTGAATACAACAGATATCTGAATTATATACTTTCTGGATTTAATTGACCATTGGGCTATGGTCTCCTGGGTAGCACCCAGCAGCTACATTATCTTGCAGGTGTGCGGGGGAAACAAACAATTTTGGGAATATATATGTTTGAATCGGTTAGTTAAATGTGAATTTTACTAATTGAAACTCCAGATATCACTCACACTCACTTTGTTCATTTAATTAGTTTTATAGTACTGCATAAGTAGAGTATTTGTGAAGTACACAGAGCATTCCTTTCTGTGTGTTGTAGAATAATAGTGGTGCCAGGTAAACAGCCCTCCTGGACCCCCTTCCATCTGCTCATGTGGGCCTATAATAAAAGTGGGAGGGATGTTGGGTCTGTTCGACAATCAGCTTTCAGAAGTAACAAGAGCAGTCCTTTGGGGTGGCTTACCGCTGCAACAATCCTATTCTACAGCACACAGGGTAGGAATATGCTCTCCTCCTGTGTATTATAGTGTCCTCAATCACTTTTATGTTCAATCACAACCAATGTTAAATTGTTTAGTGTCCCTGTAATAGATAAAAGACTACAATTTAAATGGCATGCCCATCCAAGCCCTATTGATATTTAAGTTAAAAACACCCAAACCACCCTTTGACCCCACGATAACTGAAGCAAGTTATTCTGATCTCTGCCTGCACATGACAGAAAAGTTCCTGTGGAAGCTCTTTAAAAACTCACACAGCTGCAGAGGAAGTGTGCAGGGAAGCAGCATGACGTCACGTCACTGAAGTTTGCTACCAAGAAGTAGGTCATCGGCACACAAGGGGACCAGTGGTGATCAGCACAAAGAGGACCAGTGGAGACACAAAGTAATAACTTATTTCAGTGAACATGGTAGCAAAGGAGAAAATGACGGTCTCTGGGTTGGAAGGTTCATAATGTAAATATAGATGGGGCTGGGGGACATGCCCTATTTATGTCTATTCAAAACTACACAGCATTATTCCATTTTAAACTGAAACTAAGAGTAAAAGAATAAGTAAAATAAATAAATCAAAGACCAGAAACCTAGTTGGTACTTAATATGGCTCAATAAAAAGGAACAATCCACAATTGGCACTTTGGTTATGCTCCTACTTCCATACCAGGTGTAGAAGCTACATGGAAATGACCACCAAGAAGTCTCTTCTCATAAAAAAATGCCAGAGACTACAAACATAGTAACAAGAAAAAATCCACTGAGCCCACTTCAGCCCATGTTATTGATAATATACACTGATAATGCAGAATTTCTCTATTTTGGTTGTTCTAATCCAAAAAATCTACAGCTCCAGGTGTGAACTTCCTTCACAACCAGGCAGACAACAAACAAGTAATAATTAAGCATTGTATATATTTTGCAATTAATTATACTTAATTAACTGGCAATTAGTGACCAAAAAAGCAAAGAATATTTTGATCCTGTTTTGAATAAAGCACAGATGTGTTGCTCTATATTACAAACATAAGGGCATTTTTAATTGCTCTATGTAAACAAATGGGTTCCAGGACTCAATACTTACTTGTGGGGATTTCAGACATATACTTTATTCTTAGAAATAATACTAAAGGAAATATTTAAAGGAATGCCACGGCATAATAATTTATCCCCAAATATTGGGACCATATCACATTTATCTGCTGGTATGCTAGCATTCAGGGAGAGCAGTATGGACATAGTTATCTGTTTCGTTTAAACACTTCTGACACACTGGCTCCTGCTGTGTATGCTGGTGTGCTCAGATCAACGGTCTGTGTACCAGCAACCCTAAAATACAGATGGCATTCTTCGGATAAATACTTTTAATTCGGTACCAATACTAATGTTGCAACAACTTTCATATGCAAAGTATATCAAAGAAAAAAGTTACCTTCTGCTGATGTGATCTATTTATCATACTCTTACAATAATATGTATTGTTGTACATAAAAAACTTTACCCACCTCGCAGCAATGAATAAGTAAAATAAGCATTTGTGGTTCCATAACAAGTAGCTTTTATTTTATTCATACCTGTACCTATAGTTACAATGATCTCACATGGTTTGAATAAAGCAAGGACAGACACTCCAGGATCTTTTTGACTGTGCTAAACTCAGATTTAACAATGTGCCAGATAAAAAACACTGCACAATAGTCACAATAAAGATTAAACACAGATCTAGTAGTGTGTCCTTGTCTTTATTGAAATGTTATTTTAACATTATCGCTCATTAGAAAGTATTTATAAATAAAGTGGAATTTCAGCAGAAAAATATAACCAATTTCAAAAGGTTTTCAGATAAAAATGTTGAAAACTACAGGGACTAAAGAAAGCTTTTCCTGCTATTAATGCCTCTTTTCTCATGACATACACTTTGTAAGAAAGCAAACTCACAAAAGGATCAATTTTTTTCATGTACTTAATTTGAACAGCACCTGCAATATAGAATCGTGTACACGCAGCCACAGGAACATGAAAAGACTCCCACTGTTAGCTAAATGCACTTTGATCTTTGTCAATAACTGCAGGGATCACTGCCACATAAAACTTCAACTAAATGCTTTACTAGAAATTATATCAAAAATGTCTGCAACTTGAAAAAGAAAAATCTGGATCATTTTGGCTTACCTGTTCCTCTGACAATTGAGAGATGTGATTCACAGCGGCGTAAGACTCTATTTTAGGATTAAAGTGGTTTATAATAGCCCTGAAAAGCAAAGAAACACAGCTTTATATTAACACACATGTCTATCTTCTCAGTTTGAGAACAGATAGCGCTTCTATAAACTATTTCAGTCCCCAGGGGGGAGTCAACCCTAAATAATATTGGCTGTGCACTCTAGAGAGGCTTACAACATCAGTTCAAAAAATAATTGGGATTATAGCGAGCAGGAGATACACGGGAATTGTGGTCACAGTATGACTGGTGCAAAGTTCATCAATTAGATCTTGAGGATGCAACTTAAAGGCCAGAAAGGTGACTATACTGCTAGTGTAACATTATACTATCAATTCAGAATTTTTGGAAACGAAATTAAAATAGTTCTTGTTGGTGTAAGTATTTTCCATATATGAGAAATTGTGAATAGAATAGAATACAAAAAAATCTGTGGGTACTACCACAAGTGAGTGGTAAGACAAAATGAAATCGAACTTACATATTTAGACCAGTGTGGGTGCAAAGAAAAACTCAGACTCTTCACTCCCATGAACTCGGTCTTTATCAGTGAAAATAAAAAAAATTTGAGCGTTCAAAATCCTATAAAATGCTAAAAATGTATTATAATACTCCCGAGGGAGCTGATGATACAGCGAAACACATTGAGTACTGCTTAATTTCTGCATCACAGATACAGATGCATTTAATAGGATTTTATACCCAATTTGATACTGGACACTTTTAATACTATACTTTCACTGGCATAACTAGTAATCACTGGGCCCCTCAGCAAAACTATGGTGGTTTTCTGAGAGGAGTCTATATCTGCTCCCTGGTAGTTACCTGCCTGTACACTAAGAGGGTTATTCAATAAGAGTTCTTATCGTTTTAAAATGGTGCTAATTTTGCCCCAACCAATCAGATGTTAGCTTTCAAATGTTACATAAGATCTGATTGGTTGGGGCAAAATTAGCACCATTTTAAATGATAAGACCTTTTATTGAATCTCCTGTTATTATTTTATCTATCATGCTAAGGACACTGGGCAGACACACAAAACCAAAGTACCTATACTCCTAACATACACTAATTTTGCACCGTGCCAAAATGTAAAAGCACCATCATTCCCATTGCTATAGTGACTATGCTGGCCCTAGACTGGCCTAATATAAGATTGATTTGATATTCCATTTAATATGAATGAGCATCATTCTAAATAGCGTGCCGTCCAGCAGTTTACCCACTGACTTTCCCAAAATAAATAAACCGTTTAATACTTCCCCAGTAATAGTTGTCTGGTTCAGAGAAAGGCACATTTTTTAAAAGACAACTACATTGCAAAAATTTACCTTTAAAAAATTAACAGTACCTGGGGTAGATTGATTGTTCCTACCTCCCAATATAATTTTGCTGAGGAGCACCATCACATGCCAGGTTAGCGTTCTTGGCTTTCCTTTATTAAGCGTGTTAAAGCGCTGAGGCAGCCTGGCAGAAGCAGTTTTCTTCATGCTGGCGCTCCTCATGATATTGGAAATACGAATTACCAATTCTTACCTACCTGCTTAGGTACTTTTCTGTTCTTTAAAAAAAAGTTTTAGTTCTCTAAAGTAAAATTTGAAAGCTATTGAAATTCTAATAATAGATTAGTTCAGATGAAATAATTGGCTGTGGTGTTGCATCTCCAAGCTCCTCTGCTTCTGGGAGCACCTCCCTGAGAGCATAAATGTTCATTGGCACCAGCCACATTAATTGAATAGGGGTTACATAACCAGAACAAGGACCATGGAAACCAGGAAGGGAGCATAAATGATCAGAAAGGTTTAAGGGATTAGTTAGCACTCAAAAATAAAATAAAAATAGCAGAATGAGGTCATCATTACATGCCATGGGAAATGACTGGGACCAAATTTATTTTTTTAGACTTTCATTTACCTTTAATGTCAGTTTGCCTTAAAAATAGAATAGGGCAAAAGAAGTTGAAAGAGGTCACATTGATTGCTGTTTGTATAAAACTGTGGCATGTCCCTTATGCAGTCATCAGATTTAATACATTTTGCTATCTTTAAAGTATGGTGTAAATTGCCTGGCACTCCTGCTAAAGGTACTTTCCATCTCTGCAATTTTTCATGGTTTGTAAATTAAAAGATTTATTCTTTGAGTTACCATGTGTCTGGCAAATCTCCAAAGTAAAGGCAATCCAAGAGGCAGACTGATTAAAGACCAAGCAGTGAATCTTGATTAATCTTTTTATGTTACACTATTAAAGCCATCAGAGATTTTAGACGCAGGACTGCACTAGGAAGAAATCGTACGAAAAATCTTGATTTGTTAACTTTTAACGTTTAAGGATATTTTCTAGGTTTTATATATTCACATGTGCAGTAACTGTACTAGCGAAAATGAAGTTTGTGAATGGTGGATTATATAAAAAGTGGTTTAGGTTCATTTGTCATGACATGCTGTCAGCAAAATCTAATCCGGAAGGAAAAACAACAATATAGCTTATTTAAAAAAAACAAAAGCACTAATTCTAAATATTAACATAATAGATCTTCACGATGGCTTAGTGGTTAGCACTGATGCCTTGCAGCACTGAGGTCCTGAGTTCGATTTCACCCTCGGACACATCTGCAAGGAGTGCATGGAGTTTGTATGTTCTCCCCGTGCTTGTGTGGGTTTCCCCCGGGCACTCCACCACAATCATAAAGACAATACTGATAGGTTGTATGTGTACATAAAGTGATTAGAGTGTAAGCTCTTTGGGGCAGGGCCTGATGTGAATTGAGTAAATAATTGAAAACGCTGCGGAATATGTAGCACTATATAAGAAATAAAATACATCTTCTACTTGTTTTAGTTATCCTTTAATTTAGTTTACCTTCATGTAAAGTAAGGAAATGAAATGCCTTTCCGGGGTAATTGTATGCAGACATGAGATTCCATTGCTCCACTCCTTGCATGATGTACACACTCCTTCACACACACAGAACACATATTTGTCTGCTAGGCTAGGGTTACAATGGCTAGGAGTCTATGGAAAATGTCTAAGGCCAAGTACAAACGTGTGATTTTGCACATTAGGGCGACTGTGCCTGCGAAAATTGCCTTAAGCAATGAACCATATATTAGTTAAAATAATTTACTATATATTAAATAATAAATATTCCACAACCCCCAGACACTCTGCCACTGGTAAATCACAGCACAAATGTTCACTAAAAACAGCTACCAGCCTAAACAAAGTCACCACAGGAATCTTGTGGTCTGGGGACAGCAACCAGAACCAGAAGGTCACCACAAACCACACTGAAAAATCAAATATGGCTGCGCTTAAGCCTAACATGTTATGCACATGATGACACACTTAATTACGTCAGGGCATAAGTGTGGACGTAACCATGTAATCAATAAAACTTGTTGATTTTAATTATACAACCATTATTGGTATTCTTCGTGGTGAAGACATATTTTCATGTTAGCATCTTTTAGAGAAATGTGTAAAACAACAACTCTTATACGGTGGCCTACACTTCAGCCACACCACTAGGCCGATAATAAAGTGGTGGGGGAGTTGGTATTCTTTCTGTGAGGGCTGTACTTTTAAACCACCATGCCCTTACCAGCCCTCTCCGGTCTACCTTTTGAGTCCTACTAAGTCTGTTTATTCTCCCACACCCCTACAGATTGTGGTTATTTATCGACCACTGGCCCGACCACCTCTTTCTTCGCTGCTTCACTTCTCTGCTTGGTTGTCCCACTTTCTATCCATTAACATCCCCTCAATTATCTTAGGGGTTTTCAATATCCCCATTGAGACCAACACCCTGCTGCCACTAAATTTTACTCTTTACCTCCTCCCTTGGCCTTACTCAGTGGTCCTCTGTCAAACCCTTTGTAATGGACACACACTGGATCTGGTCTTCACCCGCCTCTGCTCCGTTTGTAATTTCTCCAACTCTCCCTTTCCTCTATCCGATCATCATCTCTCACAAATTAATCTGGTGTCATCTGTCCCGGCCGTAACCCCTATCAAACAAGAGTAAAGATGCAGGGACCTGCATAATCTCGACCCCCATTCACTCTCTGTCCCCCTCCAACAACTTATCTCCATGACCTCCTTCTCTGAGCCCGATCTTGCAGCTGTCCACTACCATACCACGGTTTCCAATGCTCCCTTATCCACCCGTCGCCTTAGTCACAAGAACACACAACCATGGTTTACAGATCAGATTAAAAAGTTGAAAAGGCAATCCCGTATAGCAGAACGACGCTGGCACAAGAGTAACAAAAAAGAGACTTTTTTGAATTTAAAAGTGCCTTTTATCGAATCAAGAGGTGCTTATTCTTAGCCAAACAAAACTATTTTCTCACTCATACCACACAATCCCATAACCCTAAACAGCTTTTTAATGTATTCAACTCCCTGTTTGTTCGCCACCTCCTCCACACTACCTCCGTTTATCGGTGATGAAATAGCCTCATATTTCATAGAAAAAAATCGAAAACATCCGAAATGGTTTTCCTGTGCGCCCTAGCTCCTCCCTACAGCTTCCAACTCCTACCACTGCACCGGCTTACCTCCCTTCATGGTTAATCCCTTTAATTGTACCATAACGAGCTTCACCACTATTACAGAACAGGGACTCTTATCTCTCTATGCAGGACAGCCCCCATGACCCCATTCCCTCTCATCTTATTCCCTCTCTCCTCTTCATTCATACCAGCCCTAACCTCTCTCTTTAACTTGTCCTCTCCGCTGGTATTTTTTTCCTCTTCATTTAAACATGCTGTGGTATCCCACTACTTAAAAAATCCGCATCGACTCGTCTGCTCTTTCCAGCTACCGGCCTGTCTCCCTTCTTCCATTTGCTTCCAAACTACTGGAAAGAAATGTCTATGCTGAACCATGGTCAGTCACCTGTCTGCTAACTCTCTTTGACACTTCCAGTCAGGCTTCCGCCCTTACCACTCCATGGAAACTGCCCTCACTAAAGTGACCAATGATCTACTTAGTGCTAAATCTAAAAGGTCACTACTCTTTGCTCATTCTTCTTGATCTGTCCTCTACTTTTAATACTGTGGACAGGGCCGGCCTTGATTAGGCGACCAGTGCGACCATACGGGTTGCATTAACAAGGGGGCGACAGTGGGAGTCTTAGGTCACAGACCTGTAGCTCAAAGTGTGGCATCAGTGCCACAGCCCCTCTAGTTACGGTCCTCCAGATCCTCCTATATAAAAAGGACATCTTTGAAATGGAAAGGGTTCAGAGAAGGGCAACTAAATTAATAAGGGTATTGGGGGAGCTTGAATATGAAGAGAGACAGGAAATGTTACAATTATGTACGCTGGAGGCGCTTGCGTGGGATATGATTACTGTGTATAAATACATTAACGGGCCATACAATTAACTATCTGGGGCATTGTTCACCAATAGAACATGTCAGAGGACACCCCTTAAGACTTGAAGAAAAAGGGTTTAGGCTTCAAGTTCGGAAAGGGTTTTTCACTGTGAGAACGGTAAGCTATGGAACTGTCTTCCAGTGGACGTTGTTATGGCAGGTTCATTGGACAGTTTAAAAAAAAAGCTGGATGAGTTTCTGCAAACAAGGAAGTTACAAGTTACTGGTATTGATACATAAAGTAGAGTTGATCCAGGGAAATTTTGATTGCCACTTGGAGTCAGGAAGGAATTTTTTTCCCCCTTCATAAATTTGGTGGGGTTTTTTTTGCCTTCCTCGGATCAACAGTTAGGCAGGAAATAAGGATATTGTAGATGGGTTGGACTGGATGGACGTATGTATCAGCACCTCACCACATACTAAGCCCCAACACATAAAAGCTTTACTTAAGATGTCTGTATGCTGAGGTGTTCTATTAGTACGTTACTTGTTACATAATGATGTATGCACCATATATACAAGCACGCACTGGAGATACTGAAATACAGGTGGGGGTACTTGATTCGAAAGCAAGCAGCATTCAAAGGAGTATTGTGTGCCCCAGGGTTTTTTTTTTTGGGGGGGGTGTTGGTGTTAGGCATTGGTAACAAATCTGCACAGGGTGCTATTTATCTAAGGCCGGCCCTGACTGTGGATCAAGACATTGCACAATGCACTTTCTTGGCTATCCTCCTATCTCTGGTAGGACCTTTAGTGTTTTCCTCTTGGGAATTAGTTCCACCCCTCACCTCCTCCATTTGGGGGTCCTGCAAGGCTCAGTACTCTGTCCTCTTCTTTCTCTATCTACACACTATGGCCTTGGACAACTCATTAGTTCATTTGAATTCCAGTATCACCTGTATGCGAATGATACCCAAATTTGCATCTCTGCCCCAGACCTCCCTACACTGACATCCCAGGTTCCCCAGCTGCCTTAGTGCCATCTCTGCCTTTATGTTCTCCCACTTCCTCAAACTCAACATGGACAAAACTGAACTTGTCCTTTTCCCACCCTCACGATCTGTTCCCCTCACTAGTCTTACAATTAATATTAAGAAATACCGTTATCCCCATCTCCTCATGTCCGCAAGATTCCGATCTTTCCTTCAAATATCAATGCTAGATTCCAATTTTCCTTCAAACGTCAAGCCATGTCAATTCGCTTGCCAATACCTGTCGGCTCCAACTCAAAAACATCTCCTGCATTCATCCCTTCTCTCGAATGAAGCTACAAAATACTAGTCCATGCCCTAATCTATCCCGGCGACTATGCAACACACTGTGTGGTTTACCAAACTGCATGGATCATCAATCAATCCATCTCAACTCTGCGCCTGTCTCATTTATTTCTCTTCTCGCTTCTCTAATGCCTCTCCTCTCTGTCAGTCTCTCACTGGTTGCCCATCATGCAAAGGATCCAGTTCAAGCTGCTTGGCTGAAGGCAGCCAATCACGGTCGCGGCTACCAGGAGTTCTAAACAGCGGAGGAGAGAGGGAAGGTAAGTAAAGATTGGGAGACTTTCTAAAAATAATATTAATGCGGTTGGGGCTGGGGGAGCCTGCCCTACCGCATATCAAAAGGTTTTAATGTTAGGGGGAGGGAGAGAAAAACGGGATGGAGAGGGACAGAGAGGGAGGGCTGCAATGAGCATGCCTCAAACCTTGACGAGGTTGAGGCAGACTCAGGCACAACATGAGTCACACAATGCTCCTACACAGCAGTTTCCTGGACTTTGGAGGGGCACAGCAGGGGAACTATTTTGAGCAGAAATGTAGGTAAGGCTTGTTTTAAACTTCTTAATGTGGCCAGTAAGGGGGTAAATTTTAGTTTTGGGGGTGGACATGCCCTTTAAGACCCAAACCTAATTAATTTACCTGCTCAGTGCTAAGTGCCATTGCTAAATAATTTTGCACAAGATTGGATTTTTGGTTGCAACTTCTTATTCTACTTGTTTTAATAGCATTCAAATGTGTCTGGGTAAATTTTTAGTGAGGTGCACTATGACATCAGCATAACATAATTTTGTACAGAATTGAATTTTGACCTGTAAAAAGATTGCATTTGGTGTAATTTCTTATTCTAAATGTTGATTGTGTTCAAATATGTCTGGGTGCAATTTAGTAATGTCACTATGACATCAGCATGAGATCACCATTTTACACAGATTTGGAATTTGACCCAAAAAATGATTGCACTTTTAAGGTGACTATACGCTTAAGTGCGACTTTTCAAGGTGACTATATGCTGAAAACAGCAGGTCGTGGACCTCTCTGCAGGGGAACACAGGCCCTCAAACTCCGGGCCACCCCTGTGGGCCCTGACGTTATGCTACTGCTTGTTTGTATTTTCTTTTAATGACCTTCTCTTCATTTCCTGAGCTTACATTGAGAAAGGATCTCTGTAGTAGCTGTGTAGCAGAGCCAGGCCATTTACACAATGAAATGTATATAATAGGTGAATATTTTGCACAAAACATGAGGAATATTCCATATTTAGTTTGCAGCTCGGAAAACAACAAATGTGACATTTAACAAAAAATAGTTGTTTTGGGGTGTCACGTTAAGAATTTATTTAGATAAAACAGGGACACCATATCGGCTGAGGGAAATGAAAATGAAGGAAAGTTGAAGAATAAATGGTGCCATGGGAACACGGTTAGGAGTCTTCTTAATATATGTGTGTGATTGTGCATGTATTGGTCCAGTATGACTAAGATCAGAATGCATTTTTTACGGAAGTGGTTGTTGGGCTTTAGTTCAATATGGCGATTCCAATACAGAGAAGATATTCTCTTTTTAGAAATATAGTGATCGATTGGCATTTGAGCTTGCAGTCATTTAGTTTGATCAGAGTAGCTATCTAGGGTAATTTTGCAGTCTATACAGTGGTTTATTTGCTTTACATTAAACAAGGAAACTGAAGAAAAATATGTTCAGTCAAAGGCGGTCTCTACCAGAAAACAAATACAGCACATATTGGTTTGATTAACATTTGTTTGCTAAAGGTAACTATAAAGGTATAAAGGGTTAATTATACCTTTAAGTGAGACATTCACTCATTAACCAGCCATTAGTTGCTTGCTAGTGGCAATATTGATATCTGATTTGTCACAGTGAACTCTCCTGTTTTTGATCTATATTTTATAACAAATGTGTTTTAACTGAACAGAGTAATTGACTATGACATTAAGCACCATACTACCAATATGTCCTTATGATAATGCTTTTTAATGGTTAACATAAGTAGCCCTGCAGTGCATTTTTTACAGAATCCTCCCTCCCCCCTCTTAATATGTTTGTTAACAAAAATAACCATCCACTTGCATACATAACCAGAAAACTTGAGTAAAAGTAACTAACTAAAGTACAAGAAAATAAAAAACTAATCGATAAAGCCAAGACGAGCAATCGCTTAAGCTTACTAGACATCATTCATCTACAAATTGATTTTCCATTAAGTGCTCCCAGAGCAGTAATAATTTATAGCATTAGCCTGTGCTGGACAATTGATAAATTTATGCTTCAAAGGGAGCAGTCAATGTCCATAATTATCTACCAATAGATTTGTATTTTAAGACTTGTCCAGAGACATATGAAACCATGATGATAAGTAACCAACATGGCTTAAAAATCAATGATTTGAAAAGCAGAAAGTGCCCTTAGGTCAGCGCCTGTTACAGTGCCTATTAGCTTGCACAAAACAATTTAGTGGAGTGGTTATGTAACATTGCGAAGCACAAATTATCAGAAAAAGAATAAAAAAAAAATAATTTTATCCAATGATAATACATTGCATCTAGTAAAAATATGTGTGTGTGATAAAACTGACTCCCAACATCCAGATCACAGGGGTTACCATTGGACTACTACAGACGTGAAGGCATCTGAATGCTACATTGTGCTACAAGTACATATGACCCATGGTTTCTAAAGCACATTGCAGCTCACTTAAGACTATTGGAATCTAGACCACTGTGAAAGCCAGACATGTTATCAACACAGTATTGTGATAACGTCAATTCTAGACATTATAGCAATAAAGGAAGATTTACAGCTTTACATGCATCTGATTATGCATCCCCACATGAAACAATGATTTTTTTTCCTATCCAGATAACAAATAGCAGATGCTACTTTCTTTATGATATACAACTCCTGCTTTTTATTTTTGTTAATGCCATTTCTATGAGTCATGTCACAATTATCTGAGATAGGAAGAAGCAGCCTCTGATCTACATTTAAATGAAACTTCACTCACCAAAACCCGCTCCACAGCTGGAAATTACCCAGGGTGAGGACCTAAACTGCACTGTCCTCATCCCTGGGTTCCCTTGCTTACTCTGATGATTTACTCACCAAGTTTCCTCAGTGTTTCAATCCTGAAGCTCGTTGGAGACTCATCTCAATGGCCGGATCATGAACGCGGAAGTGGGTGCAGAGTACCAAAGGAAAGTTTGGGTAAGTAAATCTAGAGTTAGAAAGTGAACCATGGGGTGACGACAGTGCAGTTTAGGGTCCTCTCCTTTGGTACGGCACGGAAGGCAGGATCTAGGTGGTATAATTGTATTTTTAATGGATTTTTCACTTGCTAGTTTAATTTTCATGGGGCAGTGGTATGCACTTCACGTTTTTCAGAGTGGTAAATCCAAAATTATATGTGCACTGAGATTTCTAATCGAATCAGAGTCTCCACTAACAATGCACTTGTGAGCAGAAACAAGTATACTTGATGCAGGCTATGTGATTAAAACTCCTTTTTTAAATAAATCCAGTTAGTGTGTTCTGTACATTTATGATATGTTTGATATGCACCCACAGGCACTTGAGATATGTATTGTTCATCTTGGCCGTCATCAGGCCACATCCTGATGACGGCCAAGATGGGGCCGAAACGCGTTGATGTTGGTGTTCTAATCCAATAAATTTTATTTGTTATACTCAAGACCCAGGAGTGCTTCCATACTTACCTACCTCTATCCATTCTCCTTGGTAAGCACCCGGGCATTATCTAACTCTCGGCGGTGGAGTGATTCATGAGATTGACAAGAATGGACATAAAGTCTTCTCAAACCTTTCAAGATCAGAACGTGACACGATAAAATCCTGAAAGCAGACAACAATTTAATAATCACACCCGCTGATTAGGGGGGGGGGGGGGGGGGGATGTGGTGCTAGACAAGTCCTATTAATGGAGAAATTAACACCCAACTGAGTGATGTGTATACTTACCAACAGCTGAGTTGTGATCCAACTCAGGGTATAAGAATATCCTTGATGAAAGATGGGGGAAGCCCTGAGATCTGATTGGATCAGTAAGGAACAGTATGAGTATCTTATAACAGAAAGGCCCAAACGTCCTCAATTATGTACATTACCAAAGATTCACAAATTCCTCAGTGCACCCCAGGACATCCCATCATGTAGCCGTTGGCTCACTCTTCCTCCAGCGGCTAAATTGTGGGACTTTTATCTCCAGAGAAATGTGTGAAATCTATGAGTTCGTACATAAGAGATAGTGGTCATCTTATGGAGCGATTGCGATTGGTAGCTATTGGAGATGATGACATCTTTATGACATGTGATGTAGGCAGCCTCTACCACCGTGATCCCACAAAAGAGGGGATTGAAGCGTGTAAAATTTCTAATGGACCCTCGATTTGGCAATGTCCCACAACTATTTCCATTTTGAAGGCCAATTCTATAGGCAAACCTCAGGGACCGCGTTGGGGTCCAATATGGCCCCATCATTTGCAAATCTGTTCATGGAGTGATTTGAGAAGACACATATAATCACCCAATTTCAATAGCTTATTCTCTATATGTTGATATATAGACGATATGTTGTTATATGGTCTGGAACTATGGAATAGGCTTTCAGCTTGGGTGAGGAGATCAATAAGTTAGATACACTCATCAAACTAACAGCCACTATTGATTTTAATACAGTGGATTTTTTTGATCTTCGTCTTTACAAGGATGGGAACAGGATTGGATCTACTCTTTTCCGCAAAAAGACGGAAAAAGACGGATAAAAATACATTGTTGCATAGAAATAGCTGCCATCCAGAGGCTTTGAAAAAGGGTATTCCCTACTCCCAAATGTTGAGATGTATAGAAACAACACTGGCCCTATTCAGAGAGAGCTCCAACTGGAATAAACAATTCAGAGGTTTCTCCAAAAGGGATACTCAAAACATCATCTCATGGAAACAAAGGAAAGGATTGCTCTTCAAATGGCCACATGATAAGCCAAAAGTCAAGAAATAAACAAGATGAATGTTAATTTCTCACAAACTGGGTGAAACGAAAGTATAGAGAAGAACTGGCATATAATTTCCTAAGTGCCCAATGTCCTGGGTATGGGAGTTTTAACAAGTTTTTAGAAAGGGAAGGAGTTTGCGGTCTATGTTAATGACCACCTTCCCCATTCAGAAACAACCGTTTCTCAAACCTGGTTGGTTCAGGTGTCCTAATTGTGTAACCTGTAACACTCTCCTAGTGGGGAACTCGTTCCCTCATCCCCATACAGGGAGAAAAAATCAGGGGGAAGTTCTCCTGTCAAAGTAAAGGGGTGATTTAGTTCATTAGTTGCCCTTGTGGACTGTATTACAATAGGGATGACCACTACTACATTGCCAGAACGGATGGCGAACCATCGTCTGTCCATCGGAATGCAATTGATGGTAAAAAGGAGAACAACAGTAAATATAGGGATATGGCGGTGGCACGCCATGAGGACTATAAGCCAGACAGAGAAAATTTTTATTGAAACCTGAGGCCCCGTGGATAGCTCTATGGGCTTATGAACAGTGGGCTTTACCATATTTCATTTAGTACAACAATGTTCTACCTAGCTGTTATAAATGTTTCATTCTAGCTTGTGCCACCAATGTGTTTATACATAACTGTGGCTGAGTGATTAGTATCATATCTACATTATTATTCAGAAGAGTTAAAATGTGTTCATATTGATTTATAAATCATGGTGGTATTGAGAAAATCCCTAGCTCTGTAGATGGTCATACTTCAGTTAAATATCTTTATTGTGCCAATCATGGTTTGATGTGCTTTTTTTTTGTATTCCTTACATGGTGTAGGTCACTGGTTATTTGGTCCTAGGTATATTGGGGTATGGGTGGGGAGCCTATTATTTTAGTCCCTGATTGACACGAAAGGGTCTCTGCCCATTATGACCCTGATATTTAGTAGAATGGTAACCTCACAGATTACGAGGGAAGACTGGTTCCTATATTGAGGACTCTAGTAATGGGGGTAGCAGTCAAATTGGGGTAGGATATAGGCCACTCGAACTGCAGGTTGATTTGTGGATCGCAAATTAGGCTGTTACTGCAGTAAAGCCCATTGTGGCGAGCCCGTTGCTAAGGACGCTCTATTACCAGATATGTGGCACACCTTCTACGGGTGAGCCAAGAGCCCGACTCCTTGTTAGCCTGCAGTAAGAGAGCTGGGGTAGAACACACCTCCTATGGACTCACTTAGGAATAGTGAGCCCCCCCCCCCCCGTTGAGGTAGCTGGGATACACCCCCATTTATGGTGCGGGGTGGGAGGTCCGGTAATGATCCGGACGCAGGCGATGGAAGATATTGGTATATTGTAAGTGACGGAGATCCATGTCCACACCGTGACCATGATCCATGATTACACCCTGTAACGTCAGTACGGTTTATCTTAGATGATTACAAGAAGGTACAGGGCAGACACAATCACACCAGGTACCTCTGAGTTCCTTAAACCACTTTTACAGTTGTGCATTACCATACCTAATATGACCAATGCATGGGTGACCTTGCTAGCAGGTTCCTTCCACTGGACCTGCACTGGTTGAAAGTCTAAGAACTAGAAAAAGGGATAAAATAAAATGGTTAGATTTACAATCGCTGTAGATACTGATGGTCACCAGAAATGTCTGGCAAACTAAGCTGCATGTATGGAAAAAACTTAGAGAGATTCAATAAAAATTCTATCGTTTAAAATTGTGCTAATTTGCCTCAACCAATCAGAACTATTTAACATTTGAAAGCTAATATCTGATTGGTTTGGGCAAAATAGCACCATTTTAAACAATAGAACTTTTATTGAATAACCCTGATAATATGTTTAACATAAATGAGCACGTAACCCTGAACATTTTGTTCATGTTTAAAGCATTAAGCATGTTGAAAAAATATTTTACTTTTCTCACACAAAAAAGATAGAAATAGTGTTATTAGAAGCCACAGGAGTTATGGGTCATATTTACAGCGAGGGATTAATGGGGAAATAAACGCTATACCATTAAAGCTGATACCAATTAAATTACTTGCAAAATCAGCCACTGTTTGTAACCCACCACTTGATTAGGATATAGTGTAATCTCTATGGGCCAGGTGGGACAGACGGGCAGTGTACATGTATAGTTACTCTATGAAGTGGTCTGGACCTGTTACTGCTTCTGCTCCCAGTCTTCAATTAATATATTAAAGGAATAGTTAACTTTTGAGTGGAATATTCTTTAATACCGTAATTCTCAATATTTTTAGTTTTAAATTTTAACAATGAACTTGCCATTTCCACATTCTGCTGGAAGACAGTTCCACAATTTACCGTTCTCACTGTACAGAAAACTTTCCTAACCAGAACATGAAACTTAAAGGATGTTCACGTGTCCTCTGACATCTATAGGTGAATAGGGATGGGTTTCAGGTAAGTTTCGAACGCCAGAACTTTTCGAAAAAAACCATTTCAGAACTGGAATATTCAATATGGAACTTTGAATATTCATACGGTTATCAAATATTCCATATCGAACATGGAAAATTCTATACCGGTTATCAAATATTCAATATCAAACATGGAACATGGAACACAAACTATACTGATTATTGAACATTCAATACCTATTACTGAAAATGTTATAATTAGTATTCTATATCGATTAACCAAATATCGATATCCATCTCCCATCGACTTCTATATGGTTCGTTTCAAATTTTCATAATATAAAATATGATTTCGGAACGAAACTCACGGGTTCGAACATGGTAAACGATCACCAGAGAGTTTATTGTATGGCCCAAAACAATTTGTCTAATCTGTCTGCATAGTCAAGCAACTCCATACCCCTTATTACTTTATTTGAACTTCTCTAAACGGTTTTCATTTCAAAGGTCATGATCACTTTTGATCATTTAGCCATTCACATAATCACACAAACAGGGAGATTAAACCAAGCGGCAAGGCAAGCTCTGGCAAATCTCCCGTACGGGATTTACCAGAGCTGCAGGGCTCTGGGTGAATCTCACCCGCACATAAGTATTTAACGCCAGCTATAGCTGGCGTTAAATACTTGTGCACTAAGACCCGCACCGCCTCTGGTAAATCCTTTGTGGCGGCTGCGCGAGTGCCTCTACGACACTCGTGCAGCCGCCGTTAAAGCGAGACTTTAGGTTGCGCTAACTGAACGTAAATCAGTTAGCGCGGCTGCAGCTCTCCTCTGTGAATTCACCCAAAAGACTCCAATTTCTAAAGCCTGTTTTACAATAAAGCTTACAATTTACAAAAGTAATAGGAAAATGTGTTAACTTTTAGTTGTAATTATTTAAAGTGGCTATTTTACAATAAAAGTGTTCTTATACTTGTCTAGAATACTTATAATACTCTTATATTCAAAAATGGATAACGATGTAGCTCATTACTGATAAGAATGCATGAGTATCCTTTAAAGACATATCTATTACTGTGCACATTTTCATTCTACCCATAGAGTATAGGTTATCAAAGATCTGATGCATACGGATGATTTCATATACAGCTCATCGTAACTGCTTGGCGTTGGAAGAAAGGTATCTCCATACGTAATGAACATGTTGAACAAATTGACTACCTTTGGAAGAGAAAACAATATTAGAATATGGTGTTTCTGTGGACTTATGGTCCACCATGGCACAATATCATTCTATTTGTAAGTGTTATGCAATATAAACAAGGCTAGCATTCAGTGCTGGATTATGGTCATTCCCAATTGGAATGAAAAGCATGTCAGGCAGCTTGCTGGAAGCCTAAAGGCTCGTACACACGATCAACTTCACACAATCAAATGGGGTCGCCAGGCGGATCAACAAACGGCCCCCCGACCGAATGCATACACACGGACAATTCTCGACCGAAACAGTGTTCGGCACGTGTAGCGCTCGGCCGTCATTCCTCGCTCAGAAATTGAGCGTGTGTACGAACCTTAAGATCAGCCATACCCTCATACACTCCAACAACCCCCCCCAAATTAATTTATGCAGGTAATATATTTTAAAGAGTTCTTTAAAGCAGCACTAAGCCTTTTATTAATTTATTTTTACATATATATAAACAGACGAAAAATGTTTACGTTCTTGTTAGGATATTTTCTTCTTGTTACACATTTTCAGGACATTTTCAGAACAACTTGCCCATAGGAATGCTGCTTAGCGTTCCAAATTGTGCATAGAGATGCATTACAAGACGCGCTGCATACGGCAGTTTTATGCGGTAACAGTGCATTACCAGTACATAAAATTGTTCCACCAACACATAATCCCGGAAAAACAAGTGGGTATCTTTCCTGCATTGTTCCGTTGGCGTGTGAATGTAGCGTAAATTTGCGGTAGTTTTTTATTTTTAAAAGAAACCTTACAGGGCCACTATATATACTCTAAATAATATACAAGCCCTACAGGGCTTTTGCAATCTATTTTTGTATCAACACATTCTATATACTATAAATGCCCATAAAATATCCTATATTCTATGCAGAGTAGTGAAGTGGTTTAGTTTTTATTTTAAAGATCACTAGAATATTTACCATAAGAGCAAGGGGAAATACATTATGTTTTGCAAGCAGCACAGTCTCATTTGACATTGGAACTCAGTAAGTTGATCAAAGCTGACAAAAAGAAGGAAAACCAAAACATGTTAAAGAAACACAGACTTAATGAACACTTTGAACAGATGGGAGATGGAGATTCTACATTTCATTTTTTTTTTGTCCCTTTCAAAAAGATGTATAGGCTAGAACAATCCAGCCGACAAAACTGTTCATTAAAACCATGTACTCCTTGCCATTCTGAGCAAATCATAGTAAAAATTATTTGTTACTGCAAATCAAACAGAGAATGATGGTAAAAAGTTGAAACTGATATGAAGGACAAAGAAATCGTTACGTCATTTCAGTAAAGCCCGGTTCTTTCCTACAGCGCATGCTCACTGGCTGCCATACGATGCAAACATGAGCTGTATCCAGGTTCTGTTGTCCAGTTTTGGTGGGAAACGAGCAAACACAACAGGTAATGATGACAGTTAAGTACTATTAATAAATAGCGTAAAGTTTTCCTGCTGGTTCTGAACCTGCTATTCTGTAAGCAAGGTCAAGAAGCACCTAGATGCGGCTTTAAGTACAGTGGCAGGGTGACAGACAGATATGGGAGAAAAGGTGGAATGGAGATGGTGGCCCCTTTTTGAATAGATTTTGAACAACTCAAAGGTGGTTTAGCATGATGCAAAGAGCATTGTTATAACACAATTCCAGTTTTGCTCTATTGGATTGAGATCCGGTGAGTGTGGAGGCCAGTGAGTACGTGAACTCATTGCCAGTTCAGTTGAGGTGATGTGAGCTTGTGGCATGGTGTCATCCTGGTGTAGGCACCAGAAGATGGGAAAACTGTGGTCAAAACGGATGGGACATGGTCAGCACACAATATTCATGTAGGGTATGCTACACAATGCTAAATTGTCCCTCACACCATTACACAACCCCCAGTGTGAACTGTTGACACAAGGCAGGATGGATCCATGCTTTCCAACCTTGCCTTATGCAATTTTTGTAAATCTAGTTTTCTGTTCTGGCTGACCAAACGGTGTGGTCTTCTTCTGCTGTAACCCATCTGGTTCAAGCACATTTTAACAGATAGTATTCTGCATATTTTGGTTGTAATTAAAGTGGTTTGAGTTGCTGTTCTTTTTGATCTTCTCAAACCAGTCTGATTAATCTCCTGTGACAAAAACAAGCAATGTTTGTCCACTCAACTGCCGCTCACTGGATATTTTCTTTTTTGGCCATACTCTGTAAACCCTAGAGATGGTTTTGCATGAAAACCTCAATAGATCACCAGTTTCTAAAATACTCAGACCAACCCTTCCATCACCAACAACCATGCCACATTCAAAGTCATTTAAATAATAGACAAATCCAGTTTAATCCTAATAGATTTGCCAATTATCAACCACGTGTATGAGCATAATTGATCGAATAGGGGACCAGTTGCAAACCGCTGCATGTGTGGCACCCAACAGATTAAGTCGGGAATCATGACAGATTACAGACAATTCCAAAAAATTGAAAATGAAGGTGCAGTATGGTAACCAGCTCTGTCAACAAAAAGGGTAATATTTCTCAGAATAATTGTAGGGTTGTTTTCTTCCCTCTCCTCCTACTAAAGGGTATGTCCACCCTAAAATAAACATTTTAACATTATAGAGGACTCTAGCTCACCCCCAGCTGATAGGTTTATTTGTTAAAAAAAGGTTGCAGAACTCTACTTACAAAGCTTCGATCACCGGTGTTTTGATCTCGGCCATCTGCTGCCGAAACTGCAAGCAGGGGGCCAGACTGGCAGCACGTCCCTGTCGCAAAGTGAGAGGCGCGGGTCGGTAGTGACATCATCAGTGCGCAGAGGCTGTGGATCGAGGATGCGGATGCCCGGCCGCCAGACAAGGTAGGAGAAACTTTTACTTGCACAGGGACACAAGTGGCAAATACTTACAAATAAGAGTAAAACCTTCTTTTTTGTGCATACTGTATGCACAAATAAATTAGGATTTACCCCTATTTGCAATCAAGTATTTGTCACTTAAGATGTTTGAAAACTACAACTCCCAGCATGCTTTATTGCTGGGAGTTGTAGTTTTCAAACATCTTAAGTGGCAAATACTTGCAAATAGGGGTAAATCCTCCTATATTTGCGCACACAGTATGCACAAATAAAGAAGGTTTTACTCTTATTTGTAAGTATTTGCAACTTAAGATGTTTGAAAACTACAACTCCCAGCAATAAAGCATGCTGGGAGTTGTAGTTTCCAAACATCTTTAGCGGCAAATACTACCCCCTCGGTTTATACTCGAGTCAATGTGGTTTTCCTTCTTTTTTACCTAAAACTAGGTACCTCGGTTTATACTCGGGACGGTTTATACTCGAGTATATACGGTAAGTAGACTTCAGCAGCATTTTTAACAAATGGACTTAGTGGCTTGTGTGGGCTAGGGTGCCCTACAATATGTTTAGAGTTATTAGGGGTAGGGCACCCGGCAGCAAGAAGGGCTCCAGGGGGATGGAGGGAGGGAAGAAGGGGAAAGGGCCCCCCTGCACATGCCACTGGCCTCTCAGAGGAAAAGGAGGCAGAAACCTTTCACATAGGAAGATGGCTTCTGCTCTTCAGTTTCCTGGATTTTGCACAGTCACTGCAGGGAAACCATTTGGAGCAGAGATTTATGGTAAGGATTTTTTAACAATACACATAGGGGCCAGTATGAGGTTAAATTTTAGTTTGGAGGTGGACAGAGGTTTCCTCTGACATGCACCAGTCAGTGCATGGTAGAGTGCATGTTTTAGAAACAAACAGTCCAAAAGGTCACAGGTTCAATTCCTAAGACTTTTTTTTTATTTGTTTCACTGTGTTCCTTGCAAAAGATAAAGTTTCTACATGTACCAGGGATCCACATAGAATCTCTGTTAAGCTGGGTACACACATTACAGATCATTGAAAGATGATAGACAGGATCTGTCATCTTCCATCTGCCGCACTAGACTCCTCTATAGGGAGTCTAGCGCTGCCGATGGAAATTTTCGGTCTTTCCCGAACGAGTGTTCGGCCAACCCGATCGTTCAGCGGCCGCGCACTCGTTTGGAAAACGAAGGTACACACAGTAGCGATAAAGCCCCGATACCATCGGATCCGACGGTATCGGGGCTTTATCATTACTGTGTGTACCCAGCATTAGAATAGGGATAAGAGCTCTGCTTTTAGCAAGACAAACTAAATGGCGGTTCATTTTTAATTTTTACAAAAATGTTAATATTCTGTTTCTTACACTCACGGTAGCTAAGAAATACACTGCAAAGATTACTTTTTTGTGTGAAAGGATTATATCATTGTTAGAAATGGATCATTGAACGCAGTTGGGAATAAGAAACTAAATTCCCTGTTAGGTGTTATAGAGAGACGGAGGATCTGTGCTGAACTGTGACTGACTGCAAGGCTGCAAACTTCCTTGTTTTCATCTGTTAGGCATGGACTGCATACATTTAGCTTGGTTTACCCAGCTAAGGTGGATTGTGGAAACTGACCCACAATCTGACAGGTTCATTTCATAAATCACCCAGCAAAGGGAGAGGTGAGACAAAGCTTGTTGTATGTTTGTTGTCTGACGACGTTAGTTCTCCTTTAAGCAGTGCTAAATTCTTTATAAATGATACTATTATGTGAGACTCTTGGAACATCAAACAGTGAAGCTCTTCAGAACCTGGCATTGCGTCATGACAGAAAAATATCAATAAAAAAAGGATTTAATCAAAGAGAAGGCTGAAACACCAATAAAAGGGTGGATGATAGAGGACTGCACTGTAATTCCTCTTGGTAAACTAAGAATGTAATTAAACAGCAGGAACAAACATCAATAGCAATATCACATCCACTTTATTAATGCTTTAGCTTAACAAAATCTGCCTGGGAACCAAACCACAAATATAAAAGAAAAAAATACATTATCTGCTTGTAAGGTGAATGGCCCACGCTCTCAAAAAAGGAAGATAGAAAATAACACAAATGCAAACATCTGCCCTGTGGTGCAGGACACAGCAAACATGTAGAATATGTAGAAACTGGGAAAGTCTTACTGATTTTACTAGAAAATGACTATATTGCCCAATATTAGACCAACTTCACGATCAAACACAATTGGGGCAGTGTATGGCCAGCGTTACAATTAAACATGACAATTCACTTTTATATTATATGATTCACACTTTCAGGGTTATTCAATAAAAGTTCTTATCGTTTAAAAAGGTGCTAATTTTGCCCCAACCAATCAGATCTTATTTAACATTTGAAATCTAACATCTGATTGTTTGGGGCAAAAATAGCACCATTTTAAACAATAAGCACTTTTACTGAATAACCCTGTTTGTTTATTACAACTTCAAGTTCATCTGGGGCCTACATTGTTGCTCTAAAGCTTAGTTCTAGCAAATATATAAATTCATCTATTGGTCGCTTCACTTTTATAGAATTAAAGTTTCAGATAAAACTTAACGCAATCCCTGTTTCTGTCAGGGCAGTAAATCCCAAACTAATCAGTTTAACTAGCCAGTGGATTAAACAGATATTCACAATACACTTTTCCTGTGTAATGTTGGGGATTCACTCAATATTAGATTGATTTAATTCTCAATCATCAAATCAATCTAATATAAGGCTTTCTAATCAACGTACCTGTCAAATTTCCCCAGCCTAAACCACTGATTTTGTAATAGAATGTAGACTGCAAAATGATCAGCCAGGGTGGCTGTGGTAATGTTGTAAAAACATCAGCAGGTAAGTATACTAGTGCATGGCATGCATAAACATGGAGTATGCTTGTGAAGGTCCATTCATCCAGGTCATGGTATATCTGTTGTATTCAGTTAGATCAACTGGATTTGAAGTTTAGTTCCTTAAAATGTTTCGCTAGTCATCCAACAAGTCGGATGACTAGCGAAACGTCTCCAAGAAATAACTTCAAGTCCAGTTAATCTAACTGAACACAACAGATATAAACATGGAGTGAAGTATTGGCACAGTGAACATGCATTTACAGCACTTATAATGTAAACTTTCTAATTACTTAGTATCCCTTTTTAGTGTGTTGTTTAAACATCTGGAATGACATTCATGTTTCAAATAACTTATTTTAATTAGTCAAACATACAAAAATTAATTAAGAGAACCAATGAAATGTTCCCTTACAAAGCAGGCAATGGAAGATATTGAGGAATTTCCAGAAGAATTATATACAGTTTTCCCTGATGAGTTTGCTCTCCACAATGATGAAGCCGAAAGTAAAGAACTTGTGGAGTTGCATCCAATGAATGTAACTGGCACAAGCATTTACTTGGAAACAGGTCAGGATGCATTTTCAAAAATAATACTTTTTATGGGTCTATATGCAATGTTTCCCATTTATGTTAATAGAAAGAACCCATGATGTTTTAGCCAACAACCGCACCCTGTGACATGCAAACTTCTGTGTGACATTGTCTTTACTCAAGGGAATAACACTGGTTGCATTGTTAGAAGGGGATGAATATATATAGATATTTAATGAGGTAATTTTATTTGATCATGAAGGCAGTGAATTGTCTTTTAAGATATTAATCACGTACTTTACGCAGGCAGGCTGATTTTCTCTCTCCCGAAGGCTAATTACATTTGGTTGCCATGGCAATGTGGCATTGAAGTTCTGATGCCCAAGTGCAGTTAAAGAGTTAAAGGATTTTTAAGCATGTTACTCTTTAATGTACAAATTCTGCACAATATGGTGCTTATGGAACAAGAGGTGCAAACGTTAGCACAACCAATCATATGTTAGCGTCTAATTGGGTTACTGCCATTAGATAATATGTGACTGGCTGCTCCAGATTTATAGCATAGGTAAACTCTGTAAAAATCAAAATGGAACTTTGTAGCTGAGGCAATCATTCTACAATAGTCTTAATGATTCCATTTTACAATTCAGCACTTTCTAAACATAATAATTTTACATCATTTGTCATAACAACTTAACACTTTTTTTTTTTATATAAAAGGGTATGTCCACCCTTGAAAATTTTTTTTGATATATCATTCCCCCTGTCCCCCCAGCCCCAACCGCTATATTTGTTATTTTAGGAAGTGCCCCAAACTTAACTTACCTTCCCTCTTTCCTCCGCCGAACTGCCAGTCCCTCTGCTTGCAAGAAAATGCAAGCAGAGGGGCGGGACCGGCAGTCGCGTCTGTGATTGGCTGAGCGGCAGCCAATCACGGATGCAGCTGCCGGGAGTTCAGTGCGGCAGAGGAAAGAGGGAAGGTAAGTAATGTTTGGGGCACTTTCTAAAATAAAAAATATAGCGGTTGGGGCTGGGGGGACAGGGGGAATGATATATGGAAAGGGTTGTATGCTAGGGGGAGGGAATCCTAATCGGGAGGGGTAGAAGGGCTGCAGTACGCATCTCCCCCGGAGGCCAGATAGGAGGCAGAGTCCTATATGGACTCTGCTATCCTCCTGGTGGGCAGTTTTTGGGACTTTGGGGGGGGACTACAGGAGAACCATATGGAGCTGGGATGTGAGGTAAGGATTTTATTACACTACATGATGGGGCCATTACTGGGGGGGATTATAGTTTTGGGGGTGGACATGCCCTTTAAGGGGTATGTCCACCCCCCAAACGCAAAATTTTAGTATGTGCTAGGAAAAGGCTGTAAACCTTGACCTCACAAGGTTTACAGCTGCCAAAGATGCCCCTAAAGGTACTTACCAGCCTTCATTCCCCCAATGCCTTCTCCCCATCGTCGACGAGGCCAATAGGAAGGCACGCTTGTTGCAGAGCGTGCCTTCCTATTGGCCTCGTCGCCGACGGGGAGGAGGGGGCGGAGCCTACCAAAGCAGCGTTGCTGCAACAAGCTGATGTAGGTTTCGTGAATCCCGGGGTGAGGACCTAGCAGTTCAGGTCTTCCCCCTGGGTAAAAGTTACTGCACGAAGATGTGGAGCGGAGGGAAGGTGAGTATAATTGTCCTTTAACTCCTGTACATTTGGGGGCATCTTTGGCAGCTGTAAACCTCGCAAGATCAAGGTTTACAGCCTTTCCCTAGCACATACTAAAATTTCATTTGGGGGGTGGACATAAAAGGTTTGTGAAGCAATAGATTTCAAGAAGAATTGTCACAAACACATCTAATAAGTTCCTGCATAACTTACGTATAAAGATCCATAGGAAACTCCTTCATCATATGAGTCACAATGAATTCCACCATCAAGTCTATAATTGTAAATACAGGGACAAGTCACATGTCATGTGGACACATTGGACCATGCTAAATATTTGCCATACATGTGTTGAAGAACCTCACATACACCCCAATAACACCTTCACAAGAGGAAGACAGCAATATACACATTAGAGATCACAGCTCAATATGCCTGTTTGCATTTCATTCCTGGTTTACAGATATATATACAGAGTATATGCCCTTTTCTTTGCCTTTGATTTGAAAATAAATAAAAGAGTGTCAGGACAGGATTACAGTCACAAACTCGTTCTTTCCATGAGGGGAAGTAAAGGAGCCGAAGATCTCCATGGAAACAGAAACTGCTAAAAATAGCTTTAAAGAGTATTAAGTCTACCTATTTTTCTCTGAATGAACTGTTCATGCAGTACTGACTTATAGAGCACAAAGGGTTTCTGAGTCCTATCCTCCTGTTTCTATGCATAATAAAAGATTCCTTATGGAGTACCGACTCATTATTGCAGATTTTATGAATATGGTCCTTAGATTCATCTTATTAGTTGAAAACCAAAATGTTTGGTTTTAGGATTTAAAACACAACCCTATTTGCAAATATACCTGAAAAACGTAGTTCATAAAATGTGTTTTAGCTTATTTTTTATTATTAATTTTAATTTGAAAGGGGGAACACAAGAAACAACAATCCCATTGGTTCTGTTGGCAATAATAATTAACAACATCATAAGTTAATACTGTTTAAAATACTGTAAACATTTTTATAAACAAGCTTTCTAAATGGGGACACTGGACATCCTATCAAAATGCTCCTAACCTACCAAATTCATGAAACTGGGCAAATTTATATCAATCTCATATTTCAATGACAACATCACTTTAATCCTTCAGAAATCTCCCAATCCAGAGAGGATAACGTTTCCCCAGCCTTTCAAAAAGATTATCACCAAGAATCATAAGAGATAAGGACAATGTGGGCTTTATCTCCCCTGCTTAACATACATATGCAGGAGGCTTTTGGGTAATTTCCATGTTTCTGTCTATAGCATAGAATTATGTGCTGAATTAAACATACTATTACTTACCTAGAACTGCACATACTAGTGGACGGCAAGGTATGTTTTTGTCCGCTGCTTTCTTTCTATGCCTCATGGGCTGCAAAGATTGAAATTTGAAAAAGCTATGAACACAGCAGGAAATATGAATCTTTTATTTTAAATAGCTCTTGGATGCTAGTGTAACTTTTTCATTAAAACATTTATAAACTTTATATTTAAAGGGCATGTCCACCAATAAAAATGAAAATGTACAAATTGCACCTGAACATACTTACAAGACCCAGTCCCACGTTGCCTGGGTACCGCATCTTGCTGCTGATGTGAGCTTGTTTTGAGCAAGCACAGCAGCAGTGCGGTTCTTCCTGGTCATGGCAGGAAGCAGAAAGGGGAAGTACAGCAGGGCAGAGAGGGACTGGATTTTGTAAGTATGTTCAGGGGCATCTTTGGGGAAGGTAAGAAAAACGTAAGTGGGGTTTGGGGGGGTGCTACAGCTATATGTAAAGTTTAATTTTATTGGTGGACATGCCCTTTAAATTTGTATTTCTATACTTACACCAAATGAAAAATGCATTAGAAGGAAAAAAAAAATCACAACATGCACTGATAAAACAAAGCTTCCCTATAAAGAGAGTAGGGTACGGCTGTATAACATTATGTTTACTTCTAGACTATAACTTTACATAAACCTTCCACAGAATCACAGCTACAAACATGATTCTGAAGATTTTTCATCATTTGTACATTCCCTTTCTCTCTTAAAGAATGAAAAAGTTTATTTTATCATGTTACTTCTTGCAATAGCTACAAAATGAACAAGAGGATTACTAGCACAGCTAAAACAAAGTCAATCGATTTAAATAGCTAAGACAAAATTTCTGTTCCATTTTTTAGCAAATTTTCCCACCCACAATGATACAGTAACACGAGATGACTATACTTTGTAGACTCTGGATGTGTTTCAGGATACACATGGGGAGATTCAATAAAAGTTCTAATTGTTAAAACCGGTGCTAATTTTGCCCCAACCAATCAGATCTTATTTAACATCTGATTGGCTGGGGCACCGTTTTTAATGATAAAAACTCCCTGATTATTTTTTTCATCTCCCTTCCATTTTAACTAACATTAGTCTTAAGAGACACCAGAGAGGTATGAAGTGGATTTTAAACAGCAGGAAATCACACAGTAGAACAGTTTGTTAGGCTCTCCGGTCCTATTAATAATCAGGAAATATTATGTAAGCTACCAAACTAAGAATATTGTAAGAAAAAATGAATATTTACCATTCTATGGAGGTTAACACGGAAATTCATATTGTCATCGTGTAAAAAAGCATTGGCATATTGATCCTGTGTACACATTTAAAAAATGTTAGTGAAAGGAGAGCGTAATTTTTAATCCTAAAGTGAAATCTTTTCTCCCTAGAACACAGATACATTTTTTTAGTAAGTCTTTAGTAAGGGCCTTGTGAGCATGTGCACTTATTGGCCACATCCCCTGACCCCAGCATTCACTTTCTCTGTGAACAGGAGTATTTTCTATACAGATGCGCTCTCTGCTACTCTCTGCACTGGGCTGAAATGCCTGTGTCCTTTATTTCCCAACTTTCCCTGTGTGACCAACATCACCTGTCAGTTTTTTATGGGTTTTATACCTTTATACACATTTTAGTTCATAAGCGTAGTCAGGCAATAGGAGCTCCTAAAACATAATGGCAGCTTAAATATAAACATAAACATGTGCCTTAAAACATTGACATAAGGATATGAAATCATATTGAAGTTCCTTGACCTGTATAAAAGCACTTGGCAATCAGCTTGTGATTTAATATGGTCATGGAACTCAGACTTCATATCCTTAGATTACACTGTAAAGCTGGGTACAAACCACACAATAATTCGGTTTTGGGTTTTTC
This sequence comes from Hymenochirus boettgeri, assembly GCA_019447015.1. NCBI lineage: Eukaryota > Metazoa > Chordata > Amphibia > Anura > Pipidae > Hymenochirus > Hymenochirus boettgeri. The sequence goes on along the minus strand of CM033475.1, from coordinate 46,874,448 downwards.
TTGCGACCGTGACCGACCACCGACTGTTTGTTCGTCTGACGAACGCATGATCGGACATGTTGGAAAACCACAGATGATCGTGCTCTTCTATGAACCACACACTTGGTCATAGCTAACTGGCGGAAGCAAATGCTTTTGCCGTGCCCGAAAGTCCTTACTCCTGGCCAACCGGTCGGAAGCCTAGAATGGTCGGTTAGGAGGAAGGATTGGAACAAATGTACCCAGGTTAATGGGCACATTATCCCTTATATATTACATCATATTTTGCATTTTTTTTTGTAATATGTTTGTGTTTTTAGGCTGTTAGTTACATAAAAGAAAGAATTTTCTTTTTTTCAGTAACATAGGAAACATAATAGGGTATGGATGAAATGAGTAAGTCCCTGCCCAGAAGTTTGATCTACAGTAAGAAATGCAAACAGATAAGAAATAAAAATATATTTTGCATTTAGCTTGTGGAATGCTGTAAAAGTCTTTTTAAATATATAGCTTTCCTAAAAGCTTCCATGGAAACATGGTAATTTCCCAGAAGTCTTTGTTCCTTATTTGCATAGCCATATTCAATTGTCTGTGCAGGAGAATGCCAAACAAATTGTGACCTTAAATGGTATTTATAATATAATACTAAATCCAATTTATCCAATAATTCAAGGGAAGGCAAAAACTGATATTCCTTTCTTCCCTTTTCCTTTAAATACTGAGGGCTCACCCCCAAAATTCCAATCATAACTTCTTCTGCCTTAGGAAGCATGTACCAGGCAGCTCCATCCAGTGCACAAACAACAGCTATTTGTTTCTTATTTAAAGCAAAAGGGTAATTAGGGATAGCTGTCCCTACCTTCTGGAGTTCTCGTTTTTCAGTAACTTAAAAACTGACACTTGGAGATCAAATCTATTATTCTTAGGGAGACAGTAACACTTGCTCCTGTCTACCATAGTAACTTCTAAGCCGAGATCGCAATACTATCTGCGTTCCTTCAGTGCTTTAATCTCTCTGCCTCCGACACACCCGAGTACACAAGGCAGGGGCTATCTTTTGCTTATTTGCATATTGGAGTGAGGGGAGGAGCAAAGAGAGAAGAGACAGCAGTGCTGCAGGATACCAATTATTTGGAATGGGATTCACAAACCTTTAAAAGTTGACCAACTCTATGCGTGTATGTTTATTTAAATTTATATAGTGGCACTATATGCAGTGCTGCCATTTTAACAGTACAGTGAATAAAAAAGGAATTAAAAATATAAACAAAAAATACTTAAATGTAAATACTCAATATTACAAATAAACTGTTATTACTTGCCTCTGCTATACAAGTCAGAATGATAAGACACAATTTCCCACTGTTAAGCCGATGCTCATCTGCAACAAACAAGGCATTTATTTTTTTATCAATTATGGTAAAGATATATTACAATACTGCAAAGAGTAACACATGGTACCATTTAAGGTAAATATATATTACAATACTGCAAAGAGTAACACATGGTACCATTTAAGGTAAATATATATTACAATACTGCAAAGAGTAACACATGGTACCATTCAAGGTAAATATATATTACAATAATACAAAGAGTAACACATGGTACCACTTAAGGTAAATATATATAACAATACTGTAAAGAGTAACACAAGGTACCATTCAAGGTAAATATATATTACAATACTGTAAAGAGTAACACATGGTACCATTCAAGGTAAAGATATTTACAAACTGTAAGAGTAACAATGGTACCATTTAAGGTAAAGATATATAACAATACTGTAAAGATTAACACATGGTACAATCAAGGTAAGATATTTTACAATACTGCAAAGAGTAACACATGGTACCATTCAAGGTAAAGATATATAACAATACTGTAAAGATTAACACATGGTACAATTCAAGGTAAAGATATTTTACAATACTGTAAAGAGTAACACATGGTACCATTCAAGGTAAAGATATATTACAATACTGTAAAGAGTAACACATGGTACCATTTAAGGTAAAGATATATAACAATACTGTAAAGATTAACACATGGTACAATTCAAGGTAAAGATATTTTACAATACTGCAAAGAGTAACACATGGTACCATTCAAGGTAAAGATATATAACAATACTGTAAAGATTAACACATGGTACAATTCAAGGTAAAGATATTTTACAATACTGCAAAGAGTAACACATGGTACCATTCAAGGTAAAGCTATATTACAATACTATAAAGAGTAACACATGGTACCATTTAAGGTAAAGATATATTACAATACTGCAAAGAGTAGCACATGGTACTATTCAAGGTAAAGATATATTACAATACTGTAAAGAGTAACACATAGTACCATTCAAGGTAAATATATATTACAATACTGTAAAGATTAGCACATGGTACCATTCAAGGTAAAGATATATTACAATACTGTAAGAGGTAGCACATGTTACCATTCAAGGTAAAGATATATTACATAATGTAAAGAGTAACACATGGTACCATTCAAGGTAAAGATATATTACAATACCGTAAAGATAAGACATGTACTATTCAAGGTAAATATATATTACAATACTGTAAAGATAGCACATGGTACCATTCACGGTAAATATATACAATATGTAAAGAGTAACACATGGTACCATTCAAGGTAAAGATGTAGCACGAGGTACCTTTTGTGTCCTGCATTACAATGGAACTAATATTCAAGAAGTGATCAACAGGTTGCTGGTCTGAACATCTGCATCCAGGGGCAATTCTGTTGGACTTATTACTGTTAGGAAAATCAGAAAGGGATAAATGAATTACAAGGAAGGTGTCATTTATCATTCAGACCTGTTTCATTAAGCAGAACATATATCCTAACTAAAGGAAACAACTACATAAAGCCTTTCACACCTGACTTAAAAGGGAAATTCAGGGTACTAAATAACTCGGTAAATGCTGATTAAAACAATGTATAATTTGTCCATTGGTTGGTAAGATATTTCACAACAGCAGGTTGTTCATTTATTTACTAACATCCCCAAACAATAGTGAAGATAAAGAGCAGCTCATTGGAAGCACCTTTCTCTCTGTGGTGAAAGAGCAACACAGGGCTTTCTTGGAGAAAGGTTTAACCGACTTGCCACAGGTTTTTCTTTTGTGAAGGAAGCAGCTAGTTTTAATCAGCAGGTTATAAGTCGGAATATGTTTTATCCTTAACTGTTTTAGTAAGTTTAATGTTACAGGACATAAGGAAAAATTTGTGGAGCCGGCGGTTAACCTGACTGTGTTTAAAAGGGATGAGCTAAATGAACTACAGAAGCAAAAATATTGTCGAAACAGATTTTGCATAAATTCAGAAAACCAAATAAACAGTTTCATCTGTTAACAAAACAAACATAATTAATAAAGCACAAAAGCAATTCTGGGTTTGAGTAGAAACTCACCCTGTAAGGGTGTTGCAAACCATTTCCTGGTTCTTCAGCCATCCTTCCTAGTAAGTAACATTGGTGTTCTGTCTGCTTAGTCTAAATTACATCTCTAGCAGAGGGGAGAGAGAGGAGCTAAAGGGGGAAATCACTAAACAGAAACCTGAAGAATTAAATATATTTCTCAGCAATGCTGTTGGTTTCAGAGCAGGGAGATACTGCTGCTAGTTGTGAATTATAGCATCCATTCAAGGTTAGTTATATTTTAGCTTTAGTTTTCCTTTAATGAATAAAAAAATTCAATCTACGAAAAGGGCCCTTGGATTTTGTTATTTTAAATTAATGTTCAAGGTAGATTAGTTAAGATTTTTTTGGAACCAAATAAAATTAATTAACGCTTCCTGTAAAATGCCACCTGGAATAAATGCTAATGAATGTCAAGAAAAGTAGAGAAATCCCCTTGTTCATTGTTAATCTGTAGTATCGAGCAATCTTACTCACACAGCGGGTTTAAAGCCTTGGCCATGTGCTCAGAATTTGGCAATGGTAATGGTCTCAGGCCTCTTCTGGGCCATTTGCACTGTTATAACAAAAAACACCACTACACTTCCTGATTAGTTATTAGGCTTTCAAAAAAGAGAATTTTTATGTCTCTCTCACCTGTAAAATCCTTTTCTCCAAAGCCGTAAGGGGGACCCAGGAACGCAGGGGTTAGGTACCCTCACTTCAGGAAGCGGACACTTTAAGAAACTTGAGACTCCAGTGCTCCTCCTCTCCTATATTAACTTACCAGCAACGGAAGTCTTCCTCAGTTGGTCCCAAAGTGGGAGAAAAAAAATAATAGTATAAACAAGAACAGTAACAGGCAACAGCCAAAGACAATCATGTCAATGAAGGGAGGGAATACCTGGGTCCTTACGGCTTCGGAGAAAAGGATTTTACAGGTGAGAGAGAAATAAAAATCCTCTTTTCTCCTACAGCCTACAGGGGGACCCAGGAACGCAGGGGACGTCCCAAAGTCCAGAGAGGAAACTAGGGTGGGACGAAAGATCCAAGGAATTACACCTCGGCAGTTCTGAGATAGCGCCGCTTAGTGCGGTATCCCTTTGTGTAAACATCTGGAGGCGGTAAAATTTAATAAATGTGTGAATTGAAGACCAGTTGCCGCCCGACGTATCTGGTCCACTGAACACCATGACGACCGCCCAAGAAGCTCCAACTGCCCTGGTAGAGTGAGCTGTAACCCCAAGGGAGGAACAGCCCCAACTGCTAAGTAGCAGCGGACATAGTAGATCTTATCCACGTGGCCAGAGTTTGAGGAGAGGCCCGGACACCCCGGCAGGGCCCTGCCAGAAGGACGAATAACGCCTGAGAGAGCGAAAGCCCTGAGTACGATCAATGTAGATCTTCAGGGCTCTCACCACTCGAGGCATTGTAAGCTACGCTCCCTGGAAGAAGAAGGATTAGGAAAGAAGGCTGGAACAACTATTTCCTGATTAATATGGAAAGATGAGCCACCTTCGGCAAGAAAGAGACGTGAGGGCGGAGAACGCCCTGTCCAAAAAGAACGTTATACACGGGGGTTCCACCGATAAGGCTGCCAATTCCGAAGCGCGTCTGTTGGAAGAAATGGCCAAGAGAAACAGTCTCTCCAGGAAAGAAGAGAGAGAGGAATAGACTGTAACGGTTCAAAGGGAGGCCTCTTGAGCGCCCTAAGAACCACACGATAAATCCCAAGGTTGGACTGGCGTCCGAAGAGCTGGGCGTAAATGGGCTACTCCTTTTAGAAAGGTTTGAATATCCTTTCTGTTCGCCAGTTTCCGATGGAAATAAATTGACAAGGCCGACACCTGACCTTTGAGGTCAAAACCCTTTGTAGGAAACTAGAACTCTACACAGAACAAATCTGGAAGGAGGAAAACCCTTGGACGACTCCACAAAACGTATTTTTGCCAAATTCTATAATAAACCTTTGCGGAAGAAGGTTTCCTAGCCGCTAACATAGTAGGTATAGCTGAAGAAGCTATTCCGCGTCTCCTTAGTAAAGCGGATTCAATGGCCACGCCGTTAAATGGAGGCGCTGTAGGTCCGGATGGCTGAAGGGTCCTTGTAACAGAGATCTGATCGTAGTGGAAGCATGGTTCCTCGACTGACATGGCGAGGAGATCCGAGAACCAGGCTCTCCTTGGCCATCGAGGGGCAATGAATATCACCGGTGGCAAGCTCCCTCTTTACCCTTTTTGAGGACCGGGAATCATAGGAGTTGGAGGGAAACGTAGCCCAAGCGGAATTTCCAAGGCACCACCAGGCATCTATCAGGGCCGCTAACGGATCCCATGTTTTGGCGCAAAATACCGGAACTTTGCGATTTTGTCGGGGAGCCACAGGTCGATGTCCGGTGTTCCCCATTTTAGCGTTTTTACAATACTGCAAAGAGTAACACATGGTACCATTCAAGGTAAAGATATATAACAATACTGTAAAAGATTAACACATGGTACAATTCAAGGTAAAGATATTTTACAATACTGTAAAGAGTAACACATGGTACCATTCAAGGTAAAGATATATTACAATACTGTAAAGAGTAACACATGGTAACCATTAAGGTAAAAGATATATACAATACTGTAAAGATTAACACATGGTACAATTCAGGTAAAGATATTTTACAATACTGCAAAGAGTAACACATGGTACCATTCAAGGTAAAGCTATATTACAATACTATAAAGATTAACACATGGTCAATTCAAGGTAAAGATATTTTACAATACTGCAAAGAGTAACACATGGTACCATTCAAGGTAAGATTACAATACTATAAAGAGTAACACATGGTACCATTTAAGGTAAAGATATATTACAATACTGTAAAGAGTAACACATAGTACCATTCAAGGTAAATATATATTACAATACTGTAAAGAGTAGCACATGGTACCATTCAAGGTAAAGATATATTACAATACTGTAAAGAGTAGCACATGGTACCATTCAAGGTAAAGATATATTACAATAATGTAAAGAGTAACACATGGTACCATTCAAGGTAAAGATATATTACAAATGTAATAAAACGATAGTTATCCTTAAATACTGATTAGTCATTTGTAATACTTACTTCTTGATCCCATTTCAGAGCCATGACTGTTTTCTTTGTGGATATTGTCCTCTATGTAAACACTCGTCATTTGTAGCATCGTAATCACCTTTAACACAAACACACCCTTTAAATTTACTGTCTAGATTCAAGTTTACAATATTAGAAACAGGGAGATTCAGTAACAGTCTTATCGTTCAAAATGGTGCTAATTGTATTGTAAATCAGTTAGGGGACGTTAAGGGCTGAGAGCTGCGTAGCCCTGGTAAATCCCCCGTTAGCATTGCATTTATACATTAACATTGATCTTACCTGGAGGAGTTGTCCCAATCATGGTCGTTATGGGGGCAGAAGCTGTTTCATCTCATCATCAGTAATCATTGGCCCCTGGATAAATGAATATAAAAATAACATTTCAGTATCACATTGACTGAGCCAATGCTAGTGATGTATCGTGTAATTATTAACCCATAGTCTGCAGTATTGCCTGGAAATATAAGCGTTAAGCTGAATAAAAAATAAAATGAGGAGATTAGTGTTGGTGAAGGGAATTAAGAATTAAAGGTTAATTATGTCTTTAAAATGTTGTTTAAATGGAAGGATAAAATAAATGGATGTCAATAAACCGAAAAAATATTAGTTAAGAATGGTTAATAATTAATACATGCAGATTAGTTTTCTAGTATAAGTTCAAACAAAGTACCTGCTTGAATATAATTGGCAGCGAGACACATGTAAAATATGAGAAAAATCCACAAAAATGGTTCTAATGACACCTTCCATTGCCTTTTTTTTGATTATTCAAGGAAAACAACAAAAAGATTTGCTTAAAAAAATTCTGTCTGTTCCCAAGTAAATCCAAAACACAAATGATCAAACATCATGACTTGCTTGGGTCACATGATCCTGTGTGATGACATCACATGATGTCATCATTAACTATACACAGACCTGCAATGCCAGATCAAATTTAAATACAAAGGGAATTATATTATTATTGGAATAAAATATTATAACAAGGATAAGGAATTCAACAAATACATTGGCTCCTGGATTGGAATAATAAAAAAAAAAAACTTTGTGTACATTAACCCTAATATGTCGCAGACTGGCTGGAAATATGAGAGTAACCTGATATAATTAAATAAAATGAGGAATGGTGTGTGGTGAAGGAAAATAAAGAAGTAAAGGTCTTAAAATGTGTTAAATGAAATCAATGGATGTCAATAAAACAAAAAAAATATGATTTAACAATGGTTAATAATTAACACAGCAGACATGCATCTTTTTGTTATCTAAAACAACAGCCATTCCGAGGCTTCAGAGTCTGTGTGATCAAATCCTAACTGTCACTTTCTTAATAAAATGTACTGGGTTTGAGGCTAAACTAATACTGGCCACAGACACTACAATCTGATCCACAGGTCGTACGATTGGATTGGACAAAGCGATTAGCATCTATGGCCAACATAACTCACACAAGCACACCCACACAATTTCAAACTAAAAGTCCTAAAATATAAAAGCATAATAATAAAAATATTTAAAGCAACCTGTATGTATGTAGAATGAAGTGTGAAATTTGGTCTTATATGGGTATGTCCATCTGCGGTCCACCAGCATTCCCTGGTGGCCATCTGGTGTTGATGAAAATTGATAGTTGTAGTTGTGAAACATCTGTAGGGCCACATGAAGACATCTCTCTTTTTGGTCTCAAACAAAAATCTTTGCTCCTAACACCACACAGACACAGGTAAACCCCCCAAAACCTACCCATCAGTTTTCATGGCAACCATACCAAAATCACCCATAAACAACAAAACATGTTCCACACAGACACTGGTACACAAATCTACTCACACACACCCACACAAACCCCATTCCTTCATTTTTATGGCAACCTTACCTGAATCGTCAAATAAGTTAGTTTTACATTTATAAACACAAAAGCATAGCCCCTAATACCACACTGACACAGGTACACATCTACAAATACATCGCCACTGCAATGTACCCTTCTGATTTCTGGGGTTTTTAGATCGATTACTGATTGCTCCACTATATAGAATATTTTAAGCAGGAGGATAATTTGGATTATATTGATTCTCCCTATAAGATTGACAGGTAAGGCCGTCCAGGTCGGCGGTACATTGGAAAAGGTTAATGTGACTGTTTGATGGGAATTTTGTATTCCGCCTTGGCAAATCCCCAGCCGTGTTTATACAGTAAAGTTTAACCAGTATATTGTTATAGAATTTGAATATTATCAATGAAGTGCAGTTAAAGGAATAGTCAGTGCAATAATGAAATATCCTTTACTACATTGATTGAAGACCGGGAGGTTAAGGAGCTATGCCTTACCTCCCATTTTTCAATCAATTGTTGGAGAGCCAGGAACAAAGATGCCAAAACATACCTTTTGCGCTATCCAGCAAGGCCACACTGTCAGATCCTGACCGCTTCCTGCTTCTGTTCGCATAACGGGCATGCCCGATAATGCGCGTATAGCGGAACAGAAGCAGGAAGCGGTCGGGAATTTCAGAGTGGCCACGCTGGATTGCTAAAAGGTATGCTTTTTGCATCTTATTCTGGCTCTCCAACAATTGATTTAAGAACAGGAGGTAAGGCATAGCTCCTTAACCTCCCGGGCTTCAATAAATGTAGTAAAGGAATAGTTCACTATTGCAGTGAACTATTACTTTAAACTACATTGGAATGTGTTATGCAGCAAGAAAGCTAGTGAAAATATATTTGAATTTTGTTATGAAATGAATGAAGTCTCTGGCCCTCCCAGGTCACATAGAGCACTCACCTTGTATACCTCCAATTTCTCCCCAGACATCCATTTTTAGGGAAGCAAAGAAAACATAATCAATGCACATTTTAAAATGAGGGAAGAGGCCGTCCATCCAGTGCTTGTTTGCCCATAAAGGGCCATGTTGGAGGTGCTATTTCCACATGGAAGTTGGACCATGCTCCCAACAAATACATACAATAGGATTGTGGAAGCACTCCGATTAGGCTAAATTACAACTACATTTTGCAGAAATGCTACTGCTTGGTGAAACATTTATACAAACAAAGAAAAGATAATCAATGCACATTCCTAGGCCCATACAATATCATTATCTGCACACTGGCATACTTTATAAACAAAGGGGTTTAGTTACATTACTGTGATCACATGAATGAAAAGCCTTCCAACCACGTCAAGGTATCCCCAGTCTGGATGGTCCTAACTTCTACCTTTTTTTATTATGATTAGCAAACTTTTGCATTCCTCATACTTGCGCACTAGATCAATATAACAGGCTCTCTCACTTCCCCCAGCCATTTGGCTTTAAAATGAGGAAAGAGGCCATCCAGTGCTTATATTAAAGCAGTGCTACTAATCTGGTCAAACATTATACAAAATAAGATAATCAATGCACACCTAGCCCCCATACATGTGATCACAGTAATGTATACTAAACCTCTTTGTTTAGAATTATTATTTAGCGCACCTTTGGGTGACCGCAAGGATGTAAAGGGTTCGCTCCAACCTAATTGGTGACACCGGGCGTTTCAGTGACCACAAATCATGAGCACAACCTACTATTTATTTAAATAGATGAAATAAAGTTAGTTATGCATTAATTAGCAGTACAAACAAAATGTAATAACTGATGCAACCGACAATACAACAAGGTAATGTAGTTCTAGCAACTTAAACAGTAGTTCCCAGGGTGTGCACACCTTTACTCCTAATGTTTTACCATGGCCCCCTTCTGGAAGCAGAAATATTTTAGTGCTCCCAAGCTCCAGATAGGTAAGAAGGCAGGGTCATTTTCACAAGGCCATTTTCCTTCCCTGCTGCATATAGGTGGGTGACACTGGGCAAGCACTGTCTGAGTGCTGTGGAACATCCAGTGCTCAGCCGATCCCCAGTCCATATGGGTGTCACACAGACAGATAAGTAAATGTCCAGCAGTTCACTTGGCATGGGGTGAACTACAGTTTTAGTGGCACAAATGGTGGACCAGTAAATCCAAAGGAGGTGGTTTGGGGCAAAAACTTTGTCCTGGACTCTGTCACAACCACAGGGGAACAATCACTTCTAAACTGGATGGTCACTGTCTCTACTTTACAGGAGATCCCTCTCTCCATTCACTTGCTGCTCCACCCCAGGCACCTTCTCCAGTCTCCTTGGCTTCCTCCTGGCCAGTCCTCCTCCTGTTCACCCCCCCTCCCCCCCCCCAGTCCTACAGTGCACAGACACTTTATTCCTTTGCAACAAGTTCCTATGCCTATTGTCTTAGATAGCACTGACAGGTTCAACCTGCACATTGTTACAATTATTATTATTGTGGATTTATATAGCGCACACATCTTCCGTAAAGCTTTACAATTACATGTATACATTCATATCTGGCCCTGCCCAGAAGAGCTTACATTAAGCACTTTATTTGACATATACAACTATCAGTATGTCTTTATGATTGTGGGGGGAAACAGGAGTTCCCGGAGGAAACCCACGCAAGCACATGGAGAGCATAACAAACTCCTTGCAGATATGTCCAAGGGTGGATTCGAATCAGGACCTCAGCGCTGCAAGGCATCAGTGCTAACCATTGCTGCCCATACATGCCAGTGCAATGTGCTCAATCGGAGCTCATGCGATCTGCAAAAATGCAGATAGCACTTTAGCTGGGAAACACCAGCAGGTGGATTTGTTCCGACTGACCTTTCACCACTACAGAGTGTTTTGTCCAGAACCTCACTGACGGTCACGGCCAAAGTATTGGCTGTGATTTTCCAGCATGTCTTATTGCCCATTTGACAAAATGGTCAATGTCAGCCGTGGTGCCCGCAATACCATCTAAATTTTTTTGGCCCGACCGCCTGATTTAATGCAATATTGGTCAGTTAGCCTGAAATATTGGATGGTGTGTTTGTAAACAGCCTGAGGGCCACTATTACTATTATTAATATTATAGATTATTATAGCGGCCAATTTTACAATTACCCGATATAGTAACACCACCCCCATCGTGTGGCCCCCCTTTGCCCACAGATTAGTGTTGGTGAAGGGAATTAAAGAATTAAAGGTTAATTATGTCTTTAAAATGTTGTTTAAATGGAAAGATAAAATAAATGGATGTCAATAAACCGAAAAAATAATGATTTAAGAATGGTTAATAATTAATACATGCAGATTAGTTATTTCTATGTATAAGTCTAAACAACGTACCTGCTTGAATATAATTGGCAGCGAGACACATGTAAATAATGAGAAAAATCCACAAACTGGTTCTAATGACACCTTCCATTGCCTTTTTTTTTTGATTATTCAAGGAAAACAACAAAAAGATTTGCTTAAAAAAAATTCTGTCTGTTCCCAAGTAAATCCAAAACACAAATGATCAAACATCATGACTTGCTTGGGTCACATGATCCTGTGTGATGGCATCACATGATGTCATCATTAACTATACACAGACCTGCAATGCCAGATCAAATTTAAATACAAAGGGAATTATTATTATTATTTGGAATAAAATATTATAACAAGGATAAGGAATTATCAACAAATACATTGGCTCCTGGATTGAAGAATTAATTAAAAAAAAACATTTGTGTACATTAACCCTACATAGTCTGCAGTACTGGCTGGAAATATGAGAGGTAACCTGATTAATTAAATAAAATGAGGAAATTGGTGTTGGTGAAGGAAAATAAAGAAGTAAAGGTCTTTAAAATATGTTTAAATGAAATCAATGGATGTCAATAAACCAAAAAAAATAATGATTTAACAATGGTTAATAATTAACACATGCAGACATGCATCTATTTGTTAATCTAAAACAACAGCCATTCCGAGGCTTCAGAGTCATGTGATCAAATCCTAACTGTCACTTTCTTAATAAAATGTACCTGGGTTTGAGACTAAACTAATACTGGCCACAGACACTACAATCTGATCCACAGGTCGTACGATTGGATTGGACAAAGCGATCTAGCATCTATGGCCACCATAACTCACACAAGCACACACACACAATTTCAAACTAAAAGTCCTAAAATATAAAAGCATAATAATAAAAATATTTAAAGCACCCTGTATGTATGTAGAATGAAGTGTGAAATTTGGTCTTATATCGGGTATGTCCATCCTGCGGTCCACCAGCATTCCCTGGTGGCCATCTGGTGTTGATGAAAATTGATAGTTGTAGTTGTGAAACATCTGTAGGGCCACATGAAAGACATCTCTCTTTTATGGTCTCAAACACAAACTCTTTGCTCCTAACACCACACAGACACAGGTAAACCCCCCAAAACCTACCCCATCAGTTTTCATGGCAACCATACCAAAATCACCCATAAACAACAAAACATGTTCCCACACAGACACTGGTACACAAATCTACTCACACACACTCACACCAACCCCATTCCTTCATTTTTATGGCAACCTTACCTGAATCGTCAAATAAGTTAGTTTTACATTTATAAACACAAAAGCATAGCCCCTAATACCACACTGACACAGGTACACATCTACAAATACATCGCCACATGCAATGTACCCTTCTGATTTCATGGGGTTTTTAGATCGATTACTGATTGCTCCACTATATAGAATATTTTAAGCAGGAGGATAATTTGGATTATATTGATTCTCCCTATAAGATTGACAGGTAAGGCCGTCCAGGTCGGCGGTACATTGGAAAATGGTTAATGTGACTGTTTGATGGGAATTTTGTATTCCGCCTTGGCAAATCCCCAGCCAGTGTTTATACAGTAAAGTTTAACCAGTATATTGTTATAGAATTTGAATATTATCAATGAAGTGCAGTTAAAGGAATAGTTCAGTGCAATAATGAACTATTCCTTTACTACATTGATTGAAGACCGGGAGGTTAAGGAGCTATGCCTTACCTCCCATTTTTCAATCAATTGTTGGAGAGCCAGGAACAAAGATGCCAAAAACATACCTTTTGCGCTATCCAGCAAGGCCACACTGTCAGATCCTGACCGCTTCCTGCTTCTGTTCCGCTATAACGGGCATGCCCGATAATGCGCGCTATAGCGGAACAGAAGCAGGAAGCGGTCGGGAATTTCAGAGTGGCCACGCTGGATTGCTTAAAAGGTATGCTTTTTGCATCTTATTTCCTGGCTCTCCAACAATTGATTTAAGAACAGGAGGTAAGGCATAGCTCCTTAACCTCCCGGGCTTCAATAAATGTAGTAAAGGAATAGTTCACTATTGCAGTGAACTATTACTTTAAACTACATTGGATATGTGTTATGCAGCAAGAAAGCTAGTGAAAATATATTTGAATTTTGTTATGAAATGAATGAAGTCTCTGGCCCTCCCAGGTCACATAGAGCACTCACCTTGTATACCTCCAATTTCTCCCCAGACATCCATTTTTAGGGAAGCAAAGAAAACATAATCAATGCACATTTTAAAATGAGGGAAGAGGCCGTCCATCCAGTGCTTTGTTTGCCATTAAAGGGCCATGTTGGAGGTGCTATTTCCACATGGAAGCTTGACCATGCCTCCCAACAAATACATACAATAGGATTGTGGAAGCACTCCGATTAGGCTAAATTACAACTACATTTTGCAGAAATGCTACTGATCTGGTGAAACATTTATACAAACAAAGAAAAGATAATCAATGCACATTCCTAGGCCCCATACAATATCATTTTATCTGCACACTGGCATACTTTATAAACAAAGGGGTTTTAGTTTACATTACTGTGATCACATGAATGAAAAGCCTTCCAACCACGTCAAGGTATCCCCAGTCTGGATGGTCCTAACTTCTAACCTTTTTTTATTATGATTAGCAAACTTTTGCATTCCTCATACTTGCGCACTAGATCAATATAACAGGCTCTCTCACTTCCCCCCAGCCATTTGGCTTTTTAAAATGAGGAAAGAGGCCATCCAGTGCTTTATATTAAAGCAGTGCTACTAATCTGGTCAAACATTTATACAAAATAAAGATAATCAATGCACATTCCTAGCCCCCATACATGTGATCACAGTAATGTATACTAAAACCTCTTTGTTTAGAATTATTATTTAGCGCACCTTTGGGTGACAGCAAGGATGTAAAGGGTCTGCTCCAACCTAATCTGGTGACACCCGGGCGTTTCAGTGACCACACATCATGAGCACAACCTACTATTTATTTAAATAGATGAAATAAAGTTAGTTATGCATTAATTAGCAGTACAAACAAAATGTAATAACTGATGCAACCGACAATACAACAAGGTAATGTAGTTCTAGCAACTTAAACAGTAGTTCCCAGGGTGTGCACACCTTTACTCCTAATGTTTTACCATGGCCCCCTTCTGGAAGCAGAAATATTTTAGTGCTCCCAAGCTCCAGATAGGTAAGAAGGCAGGGTCATTTTCACAAGGCCATTTTCCTTCCCTGCTGCATATAGGTGGGTGACACTGGGCAAGCACTGTCTGAGTGCTGTGGAACATCCAGTGCTCAGCAGATCCCCAGTCCATATGGGTGTCACACAGACAGATAAGTAAATGTCACAGCAGTTCACTCTGGCATGGGGTGACTTACAGTTTTTAGTGGCAAAATGGTGGACCAGTAAATCCAAAGGAGGATGGTTTGGAGGCAAAACTTTTGTCCTGGACTCTGTCACAAACCACAGGGGAACAATCACTTCTAAACTGGATGGTCACTGTCTCTTACTTTACAGGAGATCCCTCTCTCCATTCACTTGCTGCTCCACCCCAGGCACCTTCTCCAGTCTCCTTGGCTTCCTCCTGGCCCAGTCCCTCCTCCTGTTCACCCCCTCTCCCCCCCCCAGTCCTACAGTGCACAGACACTTTAGTTCCTTTGCAACAAGTTCCTATGCCTATTGTCTTAGATAGCACTGACAGGTTCAACCTGCACATTGTTACAATTATTATTATTGTGGATTTATATAGCGCCAACATCTTCCGTAACGCTTTACAATTACATGTATACATTCATATCTGGCCCTGCCCAGAAGAGCTTACAATCTAAGCACATTTATTTGACATATACAACCTATCAGTATGTCTTTATGATTGTGGGGGAAACAGGAGTTCCCGGAGGAAACCCACGCAAGCACATGGAGAGCATACAAACTCCTTGCAGATATGTCCAAGGGTGGATTCGAACTCAGGACCTCAGCGCTGCAAGGCATCAGTGCTAACCATTGCTGCCCATACATGCCAGTGCAATGTTGCTCAATCGGAGCTCATGCGATCTGCAAAAATGGCAGATAGCACTTTAGCTGGGGACACACCAGCAGGTGGATTTGTTCCGACTGACCTTTCACCACTACAGAGTGTTTTGTCCAGAACCAATCACTGACGGTCACGGCCAAAGTATTGGCTGTGATTTTCCAGCATGTCTTATTGCCCATTTGGACAATTGAATGGTCAGATGTCAGCCGTGGCTGCCCGCAATACCATCTAAATTTTTTTGGCCCGACCGCCTGATTTAATGCAATATTGGTCAGTTAGCCTGAAATATTGGATGGTGTGTAACCAGCCTGAGGCCACTATTACTATTATTAATATTATAGATTTATATAGCGCCAATTTACAATTACCTTGATATAGTAACACCTGGCCCTGCCCTTAAGAGCTTACAATCTAAACACACAAACATACAACCTATCAGTGTCTATGTGGGTGAACCAGAGTACCCAGAGGAAACACACACAAGAACAAGGAGAACAACTCCTTGCAGATGTGTCCAAAGGACGATTCAAACCCAGGACTTTAAGGCACTACAAGGTATCAGCTGTAAAAACAGAGCAATGGTGTATATAATACAAAGGGGGAGCTTTACCCAGAGCACAATTGCCCCAGGTAATTGGAATGAAATATCGGGTTTGCCTGTGTGGGTAAATTCTGAAAGAGATTTATTCAAAGAACAAGTTTTAAGTCAGTTAGTAGTTGGCATTTAAAACTCACACTAAATTTTTTTCAAACTCGATATCAATTCCTTGTGCAAGGGATACCCATGCAGCTGGTGCAACAAACGCTTTAAACCGATATAAAATTGGCTAGTGTACCTTTAAGCTGAAACATTTGCACACTGGCTCTAGGTTTTAAGTTAATATTCAAGTTAATATTCCGTGATGCAATAGTAAAGAGAGCCCTGTCTGAGTGAGCTTACAGTCTAAAGGGAAAAAGGGATGAGACATAGGTAAAAATTAGGTAGGCAGTAGTTAGAGGAAGGGTCTTAATAGAGTAGCAGTGTAATGGCTGGCCAAGTGTCCTAAATTAAAGGGCATGTCCACCCCCCAAACTAAAATTTCACCAACTACTGGCCCCACTGTACAATTTAAAAAAATCATTACCTTACATCCCTGCTCCTTATGGTTCTCCTGTAGTGCCTCTTCTAAGTCCAGGAGACTGAAGGGTAGGAGCTGTCTTCCTGTCCAAAAGGTCTCTGCCTCTGTTGTGTCTTATTAGTTGCTGCTGGCATGGGCAATGGAGCTCTTTGCCCCCTCCCTCCCTCCTGATCCATCTCTGGCTGGCATTCATGCAGCATAAAAACCTTCAGCTATATTGCAGGGCATGCCCTCCCACCCCCAACCGCTATAATCTGACTTTAAAAATTGGTTTCAATCTCTACTTACAGCTCCTCGTTCCAGCGCCATTCTGCATTTATGGCAGCTGCGGCTGTGATTGGCTGCCCCTTAGCCAATCACAGCCGCGGCTACTGGTCCGGGGGGAGCCGAACCCCAGCGACGCTGGAAAGAGGAGATGTAAGTAGAGATTGGAATAAATTTTTATAGTCAGAATATAGCAGTTGGGGGTGGGAGGGCATGCACTACAATATATTAAAACTTTGTAATGAGGGTGGAGATGCCCTTTAAATCAACGAAGTAGTGAGATTTGAGATTGCATTCGAAGATCTTAAAGGTATGTTAAGACGGATGGCATATGAAAGGAAGACCTAGAGTAAAAGTGAAGTACATGCGAGGTCCTGATTACAGGTGTAGGAAGAGGTGACTATGGTGGATGAGAGGGGGACCCTAGTATCTTATTATATTTATCTGCTTCATATATGAGCCTCGTGATTTGTTTTTATAATTGTCTTGTGAAGTATGTTGTTTTTACATGTAGCCCTGCTTTTTAATTTGATCAAATAAAAGTAACATTTCAATATTAGAAACAAGCCCCAGAGATGTACTTTATATGGATAAGGAATCCTACAGCCGCCACAGATATAAGGATATAACAAATCGAACTTGATGTTATTCCTCTCTTCATACGTCATTGTAGGAACTCTAAAGAGGAATCATTAGTGATGAATCCCAATACATTGTGCTGTACGGTTCACTCCAATCCTCCTAGGACTCTGAACAAGGTTTTCCAGGTTGTCGGTTATAAAAGGTAAAATTAAACATATGGCCTATGTTTAATATCAATACCATACTTGATTCCCTTTCATATCCACGGTGGCTTACTTCATGGTTATTATCATCCATGTAAACATTGTCATCTCTTTTAAAGGGTATCTCTACTGGGCCATGTGACCCAATCCACTTGCATGCCCCGTGGCCTTGCCCACTCATGGGCCCCTTCCCCTCGTGGTGCACCCATGGTCCCTCCCCCACTTGCACCTCAGACCCATAGCCCCATTAGAAAACTGTGTGAAAGCAGCCTTTTCAGGCAGAATCAGAGGGGAGGGGCCACAGGGCCTGTGAGTGGGAGTGCCACAGGGACATTGCCCTGGCAGGGCCAAATGGCGCTGCAAAAGAATGGGCAAAGAGGGCTGCAATGAAAGGAGTCAGGTTGGGCCTGCAAGGGGAGGGGCCACGGGACCCATTAGTGGGAAGGGCCAGCGAGTGGGAGGCATTTAAAAAGGCAAACATTTCCTGCTGTTGACTGTGCTGTTCTCCCCCCCCCCCCCCCCCCCCAGTCATTGTCACTCAACCTTCCTGGTTTCTCCTGCACTGAGCATGTGCCAACCGCAGATTCGGAGGAGGAAGTACTATTTCTGACTGCAGAATCAGAACCACCCACCCTCTAACTTTCTGATCAGTTATTTATTAATATCTTAGACTGTGCAGCGTGTAGAGAAGTGGTTGATGGTTCATTTTAAAAGTTGGAACCTGGCCTTCCATTTAAAATCAAATTGTTAGTAGACCACAGTTCTTCTGAAAAGGTGAAGGTAGATTTATTGTCTAAATTCAAGTTTAGAATATTGAAACAGGATGTTTTAATAGCAGTGAGTTTGTCACCCAGAAGTAAAAAAAATTTTCATAAAGTTATTTGTAACTTTGTAATTAACTGTAATTTGTAATTAACTGTCCTTATTAATAATAAAAGGATAAGATATTTGCCAAGAGACTAACAAGTTCCATACATAATTTTAAGGAATTATTTTAATTGGGCAGCATGGTGGCTCATGGGCAAGCATTGATGCCTTGCAGCGCTGAAGTGCTGAGTTCTATTCCACCGGTCTGTAGTTGGCGCTCCTGAAGCTAAATGCAAAACCAGAGTGCCAACTACAGACCGGTCTGTAGTTGGCACTCTGGTTTTGCATTTAGCTTGTGGAAAACTGTCAAAGTCTTTTTAAAGATATAGCTTTCCTAAGAGCTTCCATGGAAACATGGTAATTTCCCAAAAGTCTTTGTTCCTTCTCTGAAAGACTTTAATGCAGATGGCGGTAGTTTGTCCCTTGTTTTTGACACTGACATCTTGGCGAAATAAGGGAAATCTAAGACTTATGTTAATGTATATGGTGTGTGTGGTTTCCTATTATTACTATTATTGTAGATTTATATAGCAACATCATCTTCCGTGTTACATAAAAGCATAGTGCAGGTAATACAAAGTGCAAATCATTCAAGTGCTGGTCCAGCAGCATTCAGTGTGGTAAGTTACAGATTACTGTGGTGCAATAGGATGGAGGGCCCTGCCCGAGAGCTTACAGCCTAGAGGAGATGGGGATGAAGCAAATCAGTAGCCAAGTTGTCAGTGGATTATAACTAGTGGGTCTGCGATGGGTCAGTAAGAGCGGTAAAAGTGTCCAGGTCCAACTTGTAACCTTGCCTGAAAAGGTGAGTTTTGAGGTTACGTTTAAAGATATATGAATTGATGGTGAGTGACGTATAAAGCGAGGAAGGACGTTCCAGAGCAGAGGGGCAGCACGAGAAAAGTCCTGTATACGGGCGTGGGAAGAGGTGATTAGAGTGGATGAGATCAAACATTGTGTAATAAAATTAGGGATGTGCCATATTTCTGACCCAAATCTGGTTTTGGGTCAGAATTCCTGGATCTGCTTTCAAAATTCCGCCAGTCGAAACCACAAATGGAATTTCAATGAGGAACTACCAACATTATTTCATTTTGGTGCAGAATTTTAGTTTTGGAGCATAGTGATTGGTTGGTATAGAGGGCCATATTTATAAAGCCTATTTATATCACTTTTTAGCGATACCGCGGGTTAGTTAATTTACGATTGCGGTCGTAAATGTACTATCCCTGCTATTGACATTAGTGAGCTGACATTTCAGGTTCTAACGGTCCTTCTTCTTCCCAGGATGCACCACTTCCTTGGAATGTTCCTAACAGTAATTTCTACTGATTAGCTGTTGGGTCAAAAATGCTCAGATCTCTACTGAGCAACTTAATCAACTCAGGCGCTGGGTCAAGGGCAAAACCATAACGGTCTCTATTAGGGGTCCCGCAAACAGGAAGTCAGCATTTCAGTTGCATTTATTTATATACAGACAAAATGCTGAATAGGCAGATTAAGTTCATTGGGATGAAAAAATACTGCTTTTTTTCTGAAAATCATATGCATTTCCACTGAACTTCCCCTTTAACTACATCAATTATTAACCACACATTTAGGGAGATTCTAACAATATGAGCTCATTTCTTGATGGAGAGACTTTAAAATGTCCCTGCACTAATCATTTTTCCCTTAAATAACCTGTTATCTAATCCATTATATTATAAATGTTCCATAAATGCGCAGAAGGCACACACAATAGAATAAATGACTGCTAAATGATTCTTCTCATATTTCCCTGCTATGCAGTGAGAAAAGTAATAATTACCGTGAGCAATAAAGAGTTTAATGACGGTACCAAAGGTAGATGTTTGCAGGAGGCAAGTGGAAATTATGCAGAACCACGCGTTCTGTTTGCTGATTGCGTGGTCTTACAGCTTACAGCCAGTAATACATAGAAAATGTCCTCATTTAAAGGTTTATTTTGCATGTAGGCATTATGTAGGCATTATGGCAGAACAGATTCAGTTACTGTGTGTTTCCATTGCTTTTTTAAAATGTCTGACATGTATTAATTTCTGCAAGTATTCGATTTTCCCTTTATATGCAATGTTTTCCCATAATCACAGTAACACACACCCAAACATCTGGAAAACACTCTCTGTCCTGAACATCAAATTCATACCCTATTCATTATTTAAAGGGTATGTCCACTTATTCTTTAACTATCGATGTTTGAGTTTAACTGAGGAACGTCAGTTAAAGAAGCTATGTCTTACCTCCCGTTTCTCAGTTTAACTTGCAGGAGACAAGAGAGAACTCACTGCCGATCGTTCCAGTGCTGGCTCACTGACAGGTCCCAAATTGATCCATGCTACCTTGCACTGTGTGCGCATGCAATGCAAGGGACTGTAAACGCATCAGAGACTGTCAGTGAGAAGAAGGCGCTAGAGCGATTGACGGTAAGTTCTCTTCTGTCTGACATACCCTTTAAGCTTTTTTATTTCACAGCAAATTCTTTAAAGGATCAGCAAAGTTTTATTGTTTATATTATAAAATACATACTTGTACAAGCCATAAATATCCTTTATATTACATCCTTATAAACAGTAGAAATGGACGAACTTCCTGAATTTCGGTTTGTTTTCTAGGGCCATATTTATCGCTAAGGTTAGTTAATTTACGATCGCAGTCGTAAATGTACGATCACGAACGTAAAAATGTACGATCTACCGAATTCCGTGCAGTAGTAAATGGTATTCTATGGGGATCGTAAATCTACGATTTCGTTATCATAGATTTACAATCGGTATCGTAAGTTTATGATCATTAAATCGATTGTTAATCTCCGATCGGTTTAACGATCGTAAATTTACAATACAAATCGTTAAAGTCGTGGGATCGCTAAAAAGCGATACCGCGGCTTTATAAATATGGCCCCTAACTTCTAAACTTCAGTAAAAGTTCAGAAGTTTAAAAACTAACCCATTAAAGTCAATGGTTTGAAAAGTTCGGATTAAATACAGAAAAATAACAATGGTAACTTACTGTAAATGGCTGTGGCACCTGGGAAATGGTCTGGGGAACATGAAAATATCACCAAAACTTATTTAAACGCTTCCTTCCCCTACGATCGGGCAATTATTGGGTTTCTGCATGCTACATTCGAGGGTTATGGGCAAATTGAGGGTTACCGATCACTGCATTGGAGGGTTACGGAAATCGAAGGCAAGTTCTGATGGTTCAGAGTTCATATGAACTCAAAAAGTTCCACCCGAACTCTGGCTCGAGTTTGAATCGATCCCTAATAAACAGTGCTCAGCTTGTTATATCATTAATACAGGTGCTTAGCTATGTCATCAGCATCACTGGAATGTGTGGATTATAGACAATACTGCACCCCCTACATCTAAATATAAGGGTAATAAAAGTCACCTTGAACTTGGATTATGTAATTATAATCATGATTCGGCTACTCTATGTGGGGGGAAAACAAAAATGTTTAATAAAAAAGAAAATCCTTTATTGTTTTTTACTATTATGTTTTTATAATTGATTACTTATATCTTGCAGTGTAATATACGAATATGAAAAGTTATCTCAAAGTGACCTGCATAAAAGCACCCCAATCCAACTAACATCGAGCCATAATAACCACAACAGGGGGAGCAAAGGGGCCCCAATGTCGTAAACTGGGTAAACACATCAAAGAGTTACAACAGATGACCTTCACTCTCATTGGCTATAAAAACTACTACACACATTGCTGATGTGTTCCTTATACTCTGTTGGCTCTAAAGTGGCCAATATTAGGCCAATCCTGTTAGACTTAATGTGGTTGACCTGTTACCATTCGTGAGTGTACCCAGCTTTACCCTTTCTCTTAAAAATAAAGCCCCCAGGCAACCATGGTAGATGAAGCAAGGATAAAAGATCCCATTATAGCTTCAAGAGGGGATTTGCCAGTAATCTAGTTACACCCCTGATTCTAACTCTGAGATATTTTTGTAGAAGCTGGGTGATTGCTTCTCAGGGTATTTGTGTTTTCTTTAACTATTTTAATATAAATATAGGTTTATAACATTTTAGTATCATCACCAAATTTTGGTCAATAAACTCCCTGAAAAGTCCTTGAGCAGAGTAGATGGAATTATTTAGTCAGACTGGCACTCCTTGTTAATCCCCTTGGTTTACTGAGCTCCATCTTTATCTGATCATAGTAAATTGTGAAGAGGAGTCTTTTGGCCTATTTTTAAGAGCTCATTATCTCTCATTGCGTCTTAATCAATTAACAATAAATTGAGTGTGGCTCTTGTTTTCTCCACATTAGCTCAGTAGAGATAAAACATTCTCAAGATTTTTAGAAATAGTTTTAAGATTTATGCGCAGTGACAATTAAACATGTGCAGCTTGTTTCTCATTATAAGATCATTTAAATTGGCCATTAAAATCACATCTTTGTTCGGATTTCTTGGGAAATCTGTGTTGCAGGTGGCACAAAATTATTTACAGGCTCTAACTCCACCCCGCCATTTTGCAAATCTTTAGAAATAATCAAATGTTCTGACTTAATGAAGTTGAAAACAAAGCAGAGAGATTTGCTGTACAGAAGGTCAAACAATAGACCAGGAAAAAACATTTTTGCCAAATTACCTTTTGATGCCTTAGGGCTAAAAGAACATTGAACATGATTTGATTTATAAATAAGTCTTCACTCTTCAATTAACATTAGACCTTTATGTTGCAGAAATATCCTTACTTTACTTCAGTTCATGAATCTTTGGAATGTTGAAAGTTTTTTTTAACCAATTCTAACCTTATATTTCTGGTAAAGTAAAACAAAAGTGTACAATATATTTCCCAGTATACTTAAAAAAGAATTCACCAAATCGGAAGGTGCTGATAGGTAATATATCAGTAACAGATTGCATTGCACGTCACAAAACAAATCATTTATATCAACGAATAGTTCCAACAGCAAAGCTCTCTTGTGTAGGTAACCAGCCAGGTACTTGTAGTCTGCTTGGTTGGGATCACCCTGCCTCATTTAGAGGCATATTTATACAACAGACATGTCATTAAATACCAAATATGTATTTTGCATTACTGGTAAAATATAATGTGCCTGTTGAGAGGAGCTGGAATTCTGTATTGAGGGCAATTGGATTGGGCTGTTGGGCTCCCTGTTGATGCTATTTCTCTGTGCTATGTGTAAGGTTCTAGGGGCCATATTTATATATTAACTTTACAACGATTGTACATTTACATCTGTGATCGTATTGAGTCACCTATAAAATACTACTATACCACTACCACATGGCATTGTACAGCCATGTTGTAAACGATAATCCCCAGTATTGGATGTTTCTGGGGTCAATGAATATGGCCCAAAATATGGAGCTTTATTCCCAGTATTACTAAGGGCTGTGGAATTTTTTCATCATTTCATGCGGTTTGGACAATGTTACAGAGATATTGATATTTGAGATTCATTATCTGTACCACTGGCACGTTTTCAGTTGTACTGTTTTTCTAGCTGTTTCTGACATGCTATATGCTCAATTACTCTGTATTTATTGTTATATTAGTAAGGACATATTCCTAACAAATACAACCCTTATTTGGGGTGTTTTTACATAAATCATGTGCAAGACACTTATTGAATTAAAAGCAATGGGAGACGGAAGGGACCACTGGACAACCTCCATTTAACATTAACAAGTTTTACACCTACCCTGTATTGTGTCTGTATAACAGACACATCCCTATTTTTCTGCCATTTTCCTGCAGCTTCTTAGTTCCCTGAAAAATATAAAATTGAAGTCTCTGCTATTCATCAAAGTAGCAAATGTTAAAGGTTTTTTTTTGTAAATGGGAACAAATTTTAATGATGTCCTCACTTACTGTTAAAGTCCAATGTACTCGTTCTGTTTCCTCAGTTCTATATTTGGAAATAAATCGCTACTCCTGAAGTCTAGAGTCACTTTTGCTTTATAATTGGAATAGCGTATTAAGTGCCAAGAAGAAAATATTTCCTACATAATAAATAGCAGAAAGGTCATTTATTTCCATCCATTAAATCAGGATGAGTCTAAATAACTTGACCTTTCAAGTGGTACATTCTTATTGGGATTTTATAGTTGAATTGGGAGATGTGATTACAAAAACATACAATTATGAATAGCTTTTCAGATAAATTACCTATAAGCATGTTGTGAAAGTAAAGATGCATTTGCTGGAAGAGTTCTTCTTAGGCAATCCAAATATGAATTTCATTAAAAATGAACTGAAGCTACTTTAAAGCAATACTGCATGATGCACCAATCAAATTATTCAAAAGCAGGTTAACATGAACCACCAATGGCATGGCCCAAATGGATTTGGAGCAGTAGTGAGGTAAGTTTTAGTCCTTCCTTATTTTAAAGAAACACAACTTCTTTTTTTCCCAGATGAATGACATTGCATATATAAACAATAAACTACGAAGCCTTTACAACTTATATTCAGTGTTTTTATATGTTTGCATGAAAAAAAAATTCTAAAAAGTAAAAAACCAACAAGAAGCATAAAGTTCAAGATGACAGATTTCTTTAATAAAAGTAAGAATACACTATCACAGTTATTCAATAAAATTTCTTATTGTTTAAAATGGTGTAAATTTTGCCCCAACCAATCAGATCTTATTTATCATTTGAAAGCTTACATCTGATTGGGGCAAAATTAGCACCATTTTTTAGTAATGTCCACTTTGGCGTGTTTTACAGCTAGTAATTATTATTGTGGATTTAAATAGCGCCAACATCTTCCATAGCACTTTACAATTACATGTATATATTCACATCAGGCCCTGCCCCGAAGAGCTTACAATCTAAGCACATTTATTTGACATATATAAACATACCTATCAGTATGACTTTATGATTGTGGGGGAAACCGGAGTACCCGGAGGAAACCGGCGCAAACACGGGGAGAACATTCAAACTCCTTGCAAATATGGGTGGAATAGAACTCAGGACTTCATCGCTGCAAGGTATCAGTGCTAACCACTGAGCCACCGTGCGGCCCTGTAATTGCTTTTTGTAGCCAGCTAAGTGTTTTTCAATTGTTATCTCTTGATAGCAAGCAAGGAGCGCCACTCGATGCATTTGCGAAATGCGGTGCTCCTCCCTCTTTTTGTCAAAATTCAAAGCTGAGGTCGGAACCTCTACCAATGCTCTTGTATTTTTTCGACCATAGTAAAGGATAGCTACTGGTTACTGCAAATATGTTCCTTTATATATACTGTCTAATATGACCAGTTTCCTAATACCCAGTGGCAGTGTGTCTGGATTAATTAAGGCAAATTAGTTTATTCCTCTCAAGTAGATAGTTAATTAGTCAGAATTACTGGCAAAATAGAAAGTCGTGATAAAATCTGAATGATAGTTTAGTTACTGATTATTATATTTACCGATCACCTGATTCAATAAATTTCTCTTATCCCGAGGCCACAAAAATGAAATCCAAAATCTTTTTTAATGGAGTAAACTCCATTCCACAGAGAAGGGAATTTCTTAGGGAACATGTAACATCTATTCTAGCAGAGCGATATGGTTTATTATGCTCTTCGACACATGCAACGGTCAAAATTCCCCCGGCTCTGTTGCTGTTCATTTCAATAAGCTGGTAGCTTGAGTTCTGCTTATATAGCTGGAAAATGTTGGCAAAGGACACAGAAAGAAGCCAAAGGCAAGGTAGTAATTTGCCAACAAGTAGCAGTTTTAAATGGAGAAGCCATGACTTATTATTGTGCTTAGTGTGTTTACAGCAAGATCCAACACTGGTGTCCTTTACAAAGTAAAAAGAAAAATGTTACTACTAAAAAAACATATCTAATTTTATTTCACCCATGGGAAATGTACTGTCTGTTGCTAAGGAGTAGTATAAAGGTAGGGTGGGAAGATAACTTCTCCTGGGTCCCCAGGAGAGGGTCCCTTTGGGCAGCAACATTTTTACTGAAAAAAGCAAACAAGGATATTCAGTGTAATAACTGCTAGGGTTTTCTTTCAGGGTCTAGGTGTTTATTTTTAGGTGGACAGATAAAGAGAACATGGGTTATAAAATGGCTTGGAGTAAATATAGAAAGGAAGTTTTTAACCATGCTGACATCACTTATATGTCTGTACTGCCCCTCTCCCGGTGGTACAGGCACGTGCAGTCACTTCCAGGTGATGTCAAATAATGATACATGCCTACAATGCAGCGAGAGGGCAGAGCTGACTTGGCAGTGATGTCAGCAGAAGTAAGGGGTGGCCATTTCATCAATCTTCAGAGCTCAATAGCAACTGTAAATCTGTTTGATCTGCTTTAATTACTTGTACATTAATTAATGTACCCTGCTTGTATGTTGTTAGTTTGCGTTTATTTTGTTCACTTCTTTACATTTTCACTGTCACTTTAAGCACCTATGAGCTGGCTCTGGCAAATTTGTGTTCTTCTGTGTTTGTATGTCCTTGTCCCAGGTATAGGGCTATATTAACACTTTTGCCCATCCTAGGTGACCTTGACTTAATGCACCACCATCCCCCAGGTTTAACATCATTATCATCCTATCCATCTTGAAGAATGTTCTGCTTATGTTTTTACACATAAAATAGTTGGTCTACAAGGCTTAAAGAAAAAAACGTCCATTACACTTGACATTTAATCTTTCCAGCAAAAGATCCAGGTGTATTAAAAATGATCTAGAGACACATAAGATAGTAAATCAGTTAATCACATCTCTAGAGGCGGTCTTGCACTTTTCCAATATAAATGTCACAGATAATATGTTACACTGTGTAGTTCGAAGCTACTTTCTAATTGTTTCTCCTTAAAGGGCACATCTGGTACCAGAGAGCTTATAGACATATTTGGGTGTATATCTCTATAGCCCCTAAATCTCTAGTTTCCCCTATCACTTTTCTCGTCTGAATAAAAAGTGTCTGTTTTGTTTCCTAACACACCACCAATTACTCCAAAATTGTTTTATTTAATTTGCTTGTAAAGTGTACAATTATTAAATAAGCCTTGAGTGTTAAAATTTACATTCAACGTGATTTTTACAAATATTCTATCAAAATAAAGATGGGCAAAGACTATATAATTTTGGTATCCCACGATCACTATAGTGTCGGCTCTGTTGATCAGAGCCGATTGGTACTCCCTGGGGGTGGGAACCAACGGGAAGCATGTCTCCGCCTCCAGCCTAAATTCCACCAAAACAAATCATTGCACCAGAGGGAATGGTGCATGGCCAGTCAAATGATTCGTTTTGGTGGAATTTTGCCATTTCCTCATGTTTTGTTTTTTTTTTACACGATAATGCCCTGTATGACCCAGCAGGGCTTTAATACCCAATAAATAAACAATGCTTGTTTGTGCCAGCCTTCTTACTATAAAAAACATACATTCCAGCAGCCATTTCTCTGTTGTGCTGGAGTGCGTCAGGGAGAGATATCTAAGCTATGTACACACATTAGACCAACAACATATGTGGAGATCATCATTGTTTAGTAATCTGTCCTGCTCTCTTGTCATTCTCCCTCGCCTCTCCATAAAAATAAAGCTGAGCCATCTTATCTAAAGGCAGCCATATGATTGTATCCACCAAACAAAATATAAAATAAATGGGGCTATTTCAATGACAGACGGCACACACAGGATGATTATTTCCCGATACCGGGTATTGGTATGCATCTGTGTATTGAACTTGAAAGTTAACTCAAATTGCCAGTCCACTAGACCACATTGCTATTTTGGGCGTTGCTACATGTTTCCTGTGCCATTTCCCACGTACCCTTTATTATTGCTGCTAGCTTTTAAAATAAAGTTATTTTGATGAGATTTCATCTTTCATTGACTTCAGAAACTTTCTGTTGAAATAAACCAAGTGGATTCATCCATCTCAATTTAAAGGACAATTAATGCCACCCCCATCCCCCAACCCTCTATCCTAGTGATAGTACCCAGGGTGAGGACCTAAACCGTTAGGTCTTCAACCTTGGGTCTTACCTAAATGGTGGGAATGAAGCCTCTGAAACGGGCTTCTATAAGCTGGCTCCGGACCCGCCTCTTCCCTTCCAGGTTTTTAAAGAATTGATCATCCCTGCCATAGTGGGGGACTATGGCAGGGTAGCCCTGCAAGCAGCTCACAAAACCAATTTTGCAGGGCTTGTTCTCAGGACTGAGGTAAGACCCAGGTGTGAGGTCACCATGGTTTAGGTCCTCACCCTGGGCCTGCCCTAGATACTATTATCTGAGGTAGGTCACATGGAAGACGATAATTGCCCTTTAAAAATTAAATCTCTTTCTTTAACAATTAAAGGGCATGTCCACCCCCAAAACTACAATTTAACCCACTACTGGCCCCACTGTGTAGTTTATAAAAATCCTTATCTTACATCCCTGCTCCAAATGGTTCTCCTGTAATGTGTGTCCAAAATACCAAAAACTGACCACCAGGAGCCTGGCGGAGTCCATATAGGACTCTGCCTCCTGTCTCTCCTTCGGGAGAAAAATGTCATTCGCACTGCAGCCCTCCCCCCTTCCTCTCCCTCCCGTTTCTATCTCCCTCCTCCTAGCTCAAAAGCCCTTTTCTGTAGTGTTGGGCTCCCCCAACCCCCATAGTTATTTGAAGGAAAACTCCCCAGATCATTAATTACATCGCCTCTTTCCCCCGATGTTCAGAGCAGCCGGAAGCCGTGTCCGTGATTGCCTACCTCTCAGCCAATAACAGATGCCGGTCCGGCCCCCTGCTTGCAGTTTCATGCAAGTAGAGGCCCGGGACTGAACGTCGGAGGACAGAGGCAAAGTAAGTAATGATCGGGGGGGTTGGGAGCCCTACACTACAGAAAAAATGTAAAAGGGTGGGCATGCCCTTTAATTTTTGCTATGTTATTAATTATACATAGACAGGACATCACTCTGGGTAAATCTGTACAGGTTATTTTCGGGAATGTGAAAATGGTTTTGCTACTTTTGTGACTTTTAACAGAAAAAAAATGTGGACACACGATATTTAGCGGCTTGCGCCAGCTGTGTGAGTGTCTTTTGCGATACCCATGCAGCAGACTCAAAGAAAGAGTTAAATTGCGTAAACTGACTAATATTAAAAGGGTTAGCATGACTTTAACTCAAGGAACCTGCCCTGCGGCTCTGTGTAAATACGTCCAACAGACATATTTCTTTTTAATTAGTATTCAGCATTCATAAATTATTGTTAGAAATATCTCATGGCCAATTTTGTTTTTGAGGTGGGATAGGGGGGATTACAGTTGCCCAAAACCCCCCTTTCTGCTGGTTTATAGTTACCTGCAATTCTAGCACAGAAAGTGCAGGGAGTGTCAGTCTGAAAGGGGATTAAAACAATGGGAACCAAGTGCAGATATTAAAAGTGTTAAAATGATCATATAACAATCACATTAAAATGATTAGATAGATGATAATAGATAGATATATGATAGAGGCCACACAGTAGCACAAATGGAAACATATCATCTTCATGCTTTTTGTAATTATTATCTCATTTAACATATCAATTAACCCTTTTAGTACAGCAACTGCCCGCAGTACTAACCACTGAGCTTACACACATTTACTATGTATACATGGACCAAAAGGAACATGGATTGCTATAGAAATTTATTATAATGAGGTTTCCACATGCAACAAAGGATCAAACAACTTTTACATTTTGAGATACTATTCACATATTTCTCTCTCTCTCTCTCTCTCTCTCTCTCTCTCTCTCTCTCTCTCTCTCTCTATATATATATATATATATATATATATATATTTTTTTTTTTTTTTTTTTAAATGGTCATGGAGCTTCGTGGTAACATCTAATATCTGTACATTTTATAATAGAAGAATGCATTATTCATGTAGCAAAAAGTCTGTGAAAAAGGAAACTATAATAAATGTATAATTAACTACATATGGGAGTATCTTTTAAAACAGTGTATGGATAAAATGTTGTTGGTGCGCTGATACACATGGTCCGTAAATATAACCACAATGTGTCAGCTGCTTTTGACTCCATAGACCCCTTACGCATTTAATGTTCCACCCCATTACATCACGCTCGCTGGTTTGACAACTCAGTAAAGGAGCAAAAGAAAGAGGGCCGCAGACTGGAGTGACAGTGGCGCAAACATCAATGCCCTGAAGACAAAGTTTCACTGATTGCACATCAGAAAAAATACCAAACACTGGTCAATAAGAAAAAATCCTTATTCCTGTCTCAGGAGATTGCAAACGCAGCTAACAGACCTGCCCAGCTTTTCCACACAGTTGACAATCTTTGCAACCCATCTTACCAGAAATCCAGCATCAGACCTATGTGAGAAATTTGCCCACTTCTTCTCAGATAAAGTCTCCTCCATACGGTCTGCCATCCAACCCACAACGCTGGAAGCCAAAACAGAACCATATAATGGATGCAAAAATAGCCTACCAGCATGGTCTGATTTCAAGACAATTACTGAAGATGGCATCTCAGACATCCTCTTAAAGGGCATGTCCACTCCATTTTTGGACTTTTGCCCATTAGTATCTATCCTGTCCCCAGCCCCAACTGCCATAAAAGATTTTACAGGAACTCCCCCGATTTTTACTTACCTTACCCCTTTCCCGCAGCGTACTGTACTGGCCCTCTGCTTGCATGAAACTGCATGCAGGGGACGGGACCAGCAGTGATTGTCTGAGAGGCAGCCAATCATGGGCGCGGCTGCCGACTGCTGAGAACGCCGGGGGAGAGAGGTAAGGTAAGTAAAGTTCGGGGGAGTTCCTGGGAGTTATGGCAGTTGGGGCTGGGGGCAGGATAGATACTAATTGGCAAAGGGGTTTAATGGTAGGGGGAGGGCTTGCAGAACGGGAGGGAGAGGCCTTCAGTGCACAGGATAAAATTCTCCCGGAGGAGAGACAGGAGGCAGAGTCCTATATGGACTCTGCTATCCTCCTGGTGGGCAGTTTTTGGGACTTTGGGCGATATTTATAAAACCTTGCTATCGTTATCGGAAAAATAACGATCGTTATCGGTAAATACCGATTGTTATCGTAAAATAACGATCGGCATTTTCCAATAACGCTCGGTATTTAATGATAACGACCGGTATTTTACGATAGCGATCGGTATTTTCCGATATCGCAAAATATCGATCGCTATCGTAAAATACCGATCGTTATTGGTAAATACCGAGCGTTATTGGAAAATGCCGATCGTTATTTTATGATAATGATCGGTATTTACCAATAACGATCGTTATTTTTGCGATAACGATAGCGAGGTTTTATAAATATCGCCCTTTGGGTGGGGGGGGGATCCAGGAGAACCATTTGGAGCTGGGATGTAAGATAAGGATTTTATTGCACTACAGAGGCCAGTAATGGGTGGGATTATGGTTTTGGGGGTGGACATGCCCTTTAAACCTTCACCAGACCACCTGTGAACTGGACCCTAGCCCTACTGAATTCATGTTAAAATGCCCTGAGCTATTTAGACCAGCATTCCACAAAAGAGTAAATTGTTCCCTACAAGAGGGAAGGTTTCTGAAAGAAGCAATCGTCAGACCACTACTCAAGAAGCCATCCTTAGACCCAGACGCTCTAAACAACTACAGGCCTGTCTCCAACCTACGCTTTCTGGGAAAAGTTATAGAAAAGGCCGTCTATCTCCAACTTGAAGCCAGGCTCTCAGGAAACAGCATCCTTGACCCTCTCCAATCTGGCTTCAGAAAACATCACAGCTGTGAAACAGCCCTCACCTCACGATTTGCTCATAGCAAGAGACAGAGGCCAATTTTCCATCTAATTTTGCTCGACCTCTCAGTGGCTTTTGACACAGTTGATCCTGAAATTTTGCTCAACAGGCTACAAGAGTACTGTGGTATTGATGGCTTAGTTCTCCAGTGGTTTAACTCCTTCCTGGCTGGCAGAACACAAAGAGTATCCTTGGGGTGCAATACTATCCCCTCTGCTGCTCACCATATACTGTATATGTTGCCACTGGGACAAATCGTACAAAAACTGATAACTGGCTAAAACTAAACGCTGACAAAACCGAAGTTCTAGTTATTGGGGGTCAGCACTCGACAGCAAAGCAGCTTCAGTCTCAGCCAGTACCATCAAGAATAGGAAGCTCAGACCTGAACTACTCGGACTTTGTGCGCAGCCTGGGTGTACTGATTGATGGGGAACTAACCTTCAGGAACCAAATCTCAGATGAAAAATTCCTTCTTTCACCTAAGGAACATTGCAAAAGTAAAGCACCTTATTCCTCCAGCAGATTTTCCAACCCTGGTCCATGCATTTATCATATCACAGTTGGACTACTGCAATGTTCTCTGTACAGGTCTTCCAAAAAAAGACCTGCACCGCCTGCGGCTAGTACAAAATGCAGCTGCAAGGCTATTACCAAGCCAACCCCACCAGTGCCACATAACACCAATTCTTCGCTCACTCCACTGGCTACCACTGCATCACACACACCCCCCCCAATCTTAGATCTAAAGGATCCAATAACTTGGTCACCCCCAGAGTCCACCTCAAAACGTTTGGAGACGGAGCCTTCTGTCATGGAACTCCCTGCCACACCCAATCAGGACATCCCCATCCCTGGAAACATTTAAATCCAAACTGAAAAGCCCCCTGTTTAGTCTGGCATTTATGAACACCTGACTATTTCCTCTGTAACACAGACTGCATTGATCTGAGACATATCTATGGGCTTTGAGTCCATTAGGAGAAAAGCGCTTTACAATATACATATGTTATTGCATTGTATTATTGTATTGATACCATCACTAGTCATGGTAACCCTTCCAGGAATCCCTCCCATGGAAATCTTACACTTGCCCTTGTATCCCCTGCCTAATGGCCACTTTAAATTACATAAATGACATACATTGTCATAATGACAGGACAGTTATGCCGCACACGAGTTATTAGTGTTGTTCGTCAGTTTATTAATGTGTTTCTAAATGAATAAGAGTCTGAAAGGCGACAATGCTGCTTGAATTACTCTATTGTCATAGCCATTTGCTGCTACTGACATCTGCACCTCCTGGGGGCCATGAATAATTTAGTGCAGGTGGAACATTTTTTGCAGACCTGAGTGCTCTCCACAGTTTGCCCAGTCCTTTTATCCTACAGCAGGTGAGCTGTACAATGAGCAGAATGGAAGCTATTTAAATTCACACTTTCATTTCTTTGGAGACTTCCAGCTGACAGTCAAGAGCTGAATTCAGCTGCTATGGCTAACCTTTGGTTTAACAGAACGAGAGCTCCATAAATAATATATCAGTGCATTTAAACCATTGATAAAGGGCCAGATATTTGTCATTCTATGGGTAACATATGTGTCACAAAAAGACAGTGAGCAACAGTGATCGATACGATGATGGACATGTAAGGTTTTCAACAATAATAACAATAACGATATTTCCAAATCGTTACCAATTGGCAATTTATTACCAATGACAATACAATCTTTTCCATTGTTTAAGATGTGATATGGTCATTTTCCAGTACAGTGTCTTAAGATATGTGAAGCAAACTGTAGATTTTTATTTTCAATTAAATAGATGATTACAGCTTGTCTGCCTTGTCACGATTACACCACTTACCATCATAAATACATGGAAATTATCCAGAAGTCCCTCTTACTTTTATGAAAACATAAGAAATTAAGCTCTAGTCAAGGCATGCTATGGAGAGATGTTTGGCCCCATCTGTTGCGGACCATCAAGTGTGGACGGCGTCCTGGTATCCTGTTGCTACACGCTGGGAGTAATGACCTAGGTGTTACTCCCCAGCGGGAACTTGTATGGCTTATGAAGCAGGACGTGGATCATATACGACGGCTATTGTTTCTGGACATTGTGGTAGTCTGGACCAAGATCATTGTCTGGACCATTGTCGGGCAAAGGTAAACAAGCTCTTGGCCAGTTTCATCCGTAAAACTAGGGGAATAATGGTGCTGCACACCGATCTGGAGGACAGGTTACCAGGTTTCTATCGGCCAGACAGAGTCCATCTATCTGATGTGGGATTAGATCTGTTTTTGTTGCAAGTTCTAGAGGGAATTGATAGGGCTGCAGCCTTGGCTAGGGGGAGTCGCCCAAAGCGCTGGCGGCAGTGGCGACATGAGGCCAGGCAGAAATCTTGTTGGAGAGCAGTTTTATGCAGGTCTTTGCACTGTTTTGAATAATAAATGTTTTGAAATGTTATTTCAATATGTTCATTATGCCTTGTCTTATATATGTGTATTGTTGAAATTTTGAAGCTTTTTCTTACCCAAAGCAAGTGTCGTGTGGTTATATGGTGGGAATGGTTGAAGGTGGGTGGCGGTAGCCAAGTGTAAGTGGGCGGGGGTAAGCGGTTCCCAAGCTTGACTGCCATGTCATGGGCCATGATAGACCCGTGACTATGGGGGAGTATGGGCTTGATGGGGACAGGGAGGGAAAGCCTTCCTTCTTACCTGTTGTCAGTGGTGCACGGGGTGAGGAGGCAGAGCAGGAAAAGACAGCCGGGAAGGAAAGGAAGGTAAACCAGTCTTTCCCGGGCAGCAGCAGAGACAACCTCCCATCCCCTTCTTTGGGTGAAGTTCTAAGTCTGGTTTAGGAGCATATGGTTAGAGTATTTAGAGGTCCATAATAAAGGGATTAGTGGTAGGCGGCGTGAGGCTAGGCAGAAATCTTGTTGGATAGTAGGGATGGCCAGTTCGAGGCCATCCCATTCGCGAACGGCGGATTTTTCCGGATTTTCCGCCTTCTGAACTTCCAAACCGCGGATTTCTTGTATTTTCGAAAATTTTTAAAATTATGAGGATTTCTCGTATTTTCGAAAATTTTCGAAATTATGAGGATTTCTCGTCTTTTCAAGGATTTTTTTTATTTTTGAATTTTTCCGAGAATTCACAGATCCTTGAGCGGACCGGAATTTGCGAAGTTCGGAGTTATCTCTATTGGAGAGCAGTTTTATGCAGGTCTTTTGCACTGTTTTGAATAATAATTGTTTTGAAATGTTATTTCAATATGTTCATTATGCCTAGTCTTATATATGTGTATTGTTGAAATTTTGAAGCAAAAGAATGTAAAAAGAATGCCTTTTTCTTACCCAAAGTAAGTGTCGTGTGATCTTTGGTGGGAACGGTGGAAGGTGGGTGGCGGTAGCCAAGTGTAAGTGGGTGGCGAGTAAGCGGTTCCCAAGTTTGACTGTGCCACGTCAAGAAAGCTCTGAACCCTCCCTAACCTGCTTGATCCCTTGGTCTCATTTGAAAGGCGTATAACTATGCAGACCAGTGGCCAGTGTTGTTCTGATGATGGTTCAATAAAGCCAAAACCGTTTACAACCGGTACTCTGGATCTGTACGTGTGCAATGCAATGCTGTAAAAAGCCTCATAGAAGGCATAGCTGCCATTGAAACATGAAAATTACCCAGAAGTCTCTCTTCCTTGTATACTGAGAAGAGGTGAAACCAGATCGGTATTACAAACTGTACTTTCAACCCAAGGTATCAAGTAGACCTGAGTACGGGTAAGGGATATGAAATGTTAGGAGGGCCCCTAATCTTGTCTTGGTGGGCCCCTGGTCTCAGATTTCCTGGTGGGCCCTAAAAGTCAAGTCCAACGCTGTCTATTAATAACTAAATCGCTTTAACCCAAAAGTAAACCTAAACCTAAATTAAATGATCTTGATTGGCCATTCAAAAGACAATTTGTAGCATGAAGTTTCTGATCCATTATCTACAAATAAACTTAAACAGAGTTTAAATAGTCCATGCCAAGCATCATCACACACTGACAGGAACCTGTCCCTACAGGCTCACAGCTATAAGAATCTTAATTGTTGGGGGGGGAGATTATTTGCTTCATTTCCATCTTGTTCTTTGAAATAACATTTTGTAGAGATCTGACAACTCTGCCGGACACAAAAAGATCAGATTAGAAAACAGGTACAACATGTTCTCTGCCAAGCCTGTCAGCAACGCCACATGGGGTAAATGAGTGCAGACACCAGGAGATTCTCTTCAAGCCTTCATCTTATTTTTCTGTTACCATCTGCTCCACATTTGTGTAGCTCAAAACAACTGCTAATAGTTTAATTAACAATAAAACCCTGGTGGGTGGTTACAAAGCACTAACGTTGCTATCAATCTCTACTTCCCTAAAGAGATCATTAAACTATTTGAGAGAATTTCATCCACCCTCTCAGGGCGGGTAGTTAACAAAATGCATTATGGTATAAAGAGAGACAACCTATTTCTGAAAAACAAAATGGACGTTCCTTTGTTTTGCTTTTCGAGAGCGGTTGTCGCAATTATAACCTACCCCTGTAGTTCATTTCTATGGGAGGAACTGTAAGATTATAGCCTTATAATCTTACAGTTCCAGGAGGAGAAGAAAA
Source organism: Hymenochirus boettgeri (assembly GCA_019447015.1). Lineage (NCBI taxonomy): Eukaryota > Metazoa > Chordata > Amphibia > Anura > Pipidae > Hymenochirus > Hymenochirus boettgeri. Next base: position 46,837,269 of record CM033475.1, on the reverse strand, counting down.
CCAGAAGCCACAAAGCAGTAGGTTATAATAAATTATGCACCCCCAATTGTAAATTATAAGGATATTAGAAGTCACAGAAGAGTTCCGTGCCCTGTATAAAAGGAACTCGGCCTGCGGTCTCATACTTTTATATGGTCACGAAACTCCTCGGTGACTTCTAATATCCTTATAATTTACAGTTGGGGTGCATTATTCACTAACAAGTAAAGTTTCTACTGGAACTCTAATCGCTCAAAGGGATGTTCTCATTTAGTGACCAGTTTACCTGACTCAACAGACAGGATAAAGCGAACGAATAAAAATGAAAAATACGGAGGGCACCAAACTGCAAAACTCCGGTTGCTAAAAGCAGCGGCTAATGAGAGGTTTTTGGTCAAAATGTCCCGGAGACCTGGCAGATGATACAGATTCTTCTCCATTGATTAAATGTTCTGTCTGTGGCATTCCCTGGGTGTGTGTCATAGAGCAATGCTGACTTATGCCATCGCGTATAATATTGGCTATTGTGCACCATAGTAAGAGCAAATCTAATTTATTAGGATAGGAACTGTCTGCCAATGCTTTAGGGAGTTTTCATTGCGAAGGTTCTATCTGAGAGGATAATGACAATTAAAATTCCTTGTGTGGAACAACAACCAAATGCAGGTCAAGCCCAAGGTTTTTAAAGAACCATCAGAACTTTGTTAAAGGAGAACTTAAATTTAATAATGCATAATGTTTGGGGAGTTTCCTGTTTAATGAGAAACTGAAGCTATATGAAATAATCTAATTATAAAAGCAGCCTCACTTCTTGTTTCCCTTGAGACTGTGCAGCTAGTGTTCAAGTCAAAGGACCGTATTTATAAAGCCGCAGTGTCACTTTTTAAACCGATCGTTAATTTCTGATCAGTTTAACAATCGTTAATTTCCAATCTTTAATCTCCGATCGGTAGTTAACCGTACCGATCGTAAATCTATGATAACGAAATTTTAGATTTACGATCCCCATAGAATACCATTGCGGTAGTTTGTTACCGCACGGTATTCTACGACCGAGCGTTCGGTAATTACCGACCACGATCGTACTTTACCTAACCTGCCATATTGCTAAAAAGCGATACCACAGCTTTATAAATATGGCAAAATACGGGTAGGATTTGTAGCAATCATGCTAACAGCTTGGGAAATCACACCAAAATTATAATCCCCCCACTACTGGCCCCACTCTGGAGTGAATAAAAAACCTTACCTTACATCCCAGCTCCAAATGGTTCTCCAGTAATCCCCCCCCAAAGTCCCAAAAACTGTCCACCAGGAGGATAGCAGAGTGCTGTTCTGCACTACCAGCAGCCATTTCGGTGATAGGCTGCCTCTCAGCCAATCACAGATGCGGCTGCCGGTCCAGCCCCCTGCTTGCAGTTCTATGCGAGCAGAGGGCCGGGACTGTGCGGCGAAGGAGATAGGGAAGGTAAGTAATGATCGGTACACTTTCTTGCATTAATACTAATGCGGTTGGGGCTGGGGGAGCAAGACCTATCATATATAAAAAGTTTTTTTAAAGGGTGGGCATGCCCTTTAAGCAAGTGGTTGCAGTTTAAAGTTGAAATATCGTTATTTAGGTTCGCAAACATCAAACATAGCTAGTTATTAGAATTATGTGTTATGAATTATTATTCTTATTAAGTTTGTAATTGCTATTTATGCATTTTTTAGAATCCAGGCAAAATTTTAGAACTATAAATCCCTCCTACAGTATATCATATATTTGTTGGTTATCAGTCCACAGTGGTCCTCAATTAATTAATTTAATTTTTTAGTTAAATGATAAATTAGTGCTCAAATCCCACATTCAAAAGTACTAAAGGGCAACTATAGCAGATATACAGGGGCATAACTGCAGGGGCCCAGGCCCCCCGTGACATTTTGAGGCCAGGCCCCTGACCCGCCCCCCTCCCCAGAGGTCCACGATCAGCTGTTTTTAAACGTGCGTATGTTTAGAACTTCCGGTTTGGCTCCGGTCTTTTAAGAACAGCTGAGAGTGGAGGTTTTGATGTGCCCTCTTACCGCCTGGGGGTGGTGTGTCAAAAGAACAGCAGAGAAGCGCGATATCGGGTAAGTTCGTTACTGGCTCCAGCAGGTTTTATTGAAGAACGGGAGGTAAGACACAGCTCCTTTACCTTCCGTTCTTCAATAAAACTGAATAGCCCAAACTGATTTTCCCCAGTATAGATCCGAGATACCCTTTCCCCTGTAGTGTTTGTCTCTCCATTTCTTTATTAATGGCAGTGTATGAATTCAGCAGTCCTCAGATTTAAAAGCCAGACACAGATAAAACTACTACAAACACTTTCTCTGTAACTCACCCATCTCTGCCTGGCTGTGTGTAGTTACTTTCAGTCCAATCTGTACTCTGTGTGCTGTGGACATTGCAGGAAGCAGACAGATGGGCAACCTTCCCCAATTCATTGTAAGGGTGAGGCCACACTACAACGCACCAGGCACGCAAGCTTCGCGATGTGTGTTAGCGTGCGTTATTTTCACGTTTGCGCTCGCGCTTTCACTATCTTTAAAGCAAAAACGCAAGCGTTTGCATCGGAAATCGCAGGAACATTCGCGTTTCTGTGATTTCCATGTTAGCGAAAATAACGGACGCGAACGTGAGCGCAAAACGCGTACGCGTATGCGCGGAAAAACGCGCTAGTGTGGCCTAGCCCTTAAAGCAGATAATCTTTCCTCACTGCTGTGCTGGGGATGTAATCAAGTGACTGTAACAATGTATCAGATCATGAACTTTTCTCCCTTGGCTGCTGTGCTGTGCTCGGGTTTGTAGCAATGTATCAGATCCGGATCGGGAACAGCTCTGAATGTTCTGTCTGTAATTTAGCTGCAGGAACACTGCCGGTGTGTGTGTTAGAGGCAGAAAACCTGGACAAAAAGGGGTTTATGGGAAATCGACCGACTGCTGCTGACGAATCGTCTTTGAACATGAGTAACCCTTTCACTCAATCAGCAAATACATAAACATATTTATTGTTTGCCATTGGAGAGCCTCTGTGTCTTTAAAACAACATATACCCCGAGGTAGACATTTAAAAGCCACTTCTATGTAGCCAGTCATTTGAAAACAAATAAAAGCAGTCTGAGAGACGATATCAGTAACAAAAACAGATTATTTTACATTGATTGTTGCACAATGACTATGAAAAACAATAACCTTCAAACGGGCCAGTCTACATTAGCAGTCAGCCAAGCAAACGGGCCAGTGTACATTAGAAGTCAGCCAAGAAAACGGGCCAGTCTATATTAATACTCAGCCAAGCAAACGGGCCAGTCTACATTAGTACTCAGCCAAGCAAACAGGCCAGTCTTCATTAGCAGTCAGCCAAGCAAACGGGCCAGTCTACATTAGTACTCAGCCAAGCAAACGGGCCAGTCTACATTAGCAGTCAGCCAAGCAAACGGGCCAGTCTACAGTCTATTTAGTACTCACGCACAAGCAAACGGGCCAGTCTACATTTAGTACTCAGCCAAGCAAACGGGCCAGTCTATATTATACTGCAGCCAGCAAACGGGCCAGTCTACTTTAGTACTCAGCCAGCAAACGGGCCAGTCTACATTAGCAGCCAGCCAAGCAAACAGGCCAGTCTAATTAGTACTCAGCCCGCAAACGGGCCAGTCTACATTAGTACTCAGCCAAGCAAACGGGCCAGTCTACATTAGCAGCAGCCAAGCAAACGGGCCAGTCTACATTAGTACTTAGCCAAGCAAACAGGCCAGTCTACATTAGCAATCAGCCAAGCAAACGGCCCAGTCTATATTAGTACTCACCAAGCAAACGGGCCAGTCTACATTAGCAGCCAGCCAAGCAAACGGCCGTCTACATTAGTACTCAGCCAAGCAAACGGGCCAGTCTACATTAGCAGTCAGCCAAGCAAACGGGCCAGTCTATATTAGTACTCAGCCAAGCAAACGGGCCAGTCTACTTTAGTACTCAGCCAAGCAAACGGGCCAGTCTACATTAGCAGCCAGCCAAGCAAACAGGCCAGTCTACATTAGTACTCAGCCAGAAAACGGCCATTCTACATTGTACTCAGCCAAGCAAACGGCCAGTCTACATTAGCAGTCAGCCAAGCAAACGGCCAGTCTACATTAGTACTTAGCCAAGCAAACAGGCCATCTACTTAGCAGTCAGCCAAGCAAACGGCCCAGTCTATATAGTCTCACCAAGCAATAGGCCTCTACATTAGCAGCCACCAAGCAAACAGGCCAGTCTACATTAGTACTCAGCCCAGCAAACAGGCCAGTCTACATTAGTACTCAGCCAAGCAAATGGGCCAGTCTTCATTAGTACTCAGCCAAGCAAACAGGCCAGTCTACATTAGCAGTCAGCCAATCAAACAGGCAATCTCTACATTAGTACTCAGCCAAGCAGCAGGCCAGTCTACATTAGTACTCAGCCAAGCAATGGGCCAGTCTACATTAGTACTCAGCCAAGCAAACGGGCCAGTCTACATTAGTACTTAGCCAAGCAAACAGGCCAGTCTACATTAGCATCAGCCAAGCAAACAACGGCCCAGTCTAATATAGTACTCACCAAGCAAATGGACCAGTCTACATTAGCAGCCAGCCAAGCAAACAGGCCAGTCTACATTAGTACTCAGCCCAGCAAACAGGCCTCTACATTAGTACTCAGCCAAGCAAATGGGCCAGTCTTCATTAGTACTCAGCCAAGCAAACAGGCCAGTCTACATTAGCAGTCAGCCATCAAACAGGCAAGTCTACATTAGTACTCAGTATAAGTCCGTTGTAACACAAATGTGGGCCTAGGCACTCCTTCAGCAATGTGCCAGTAAATACCAGGTGCTGCTTCCCTCAGTCCTCTACCTTCAGGACTCCAAGCTATAGCACAAGCATAAAAAGTTTGATGGAAGCGCACTCTGTTTATCAGAAAATATTCTGTTTATTGCATCACAACAAAAATACACAACGTTTCGGAGAACGCTATGTCACCTGATGAAGGAGACATAGCGTTCTCCGAAACGTTGTGTATTTTTGTTGATGCAATAAACAGAATATTTTCTGATAAACAGAGTGCGCTTCCATCAAACTTTTTATGCTTGTACATTAGTACTCAGCCGCAAGCGGGCCAGTCTACATTAGTACTCAGCCAAGAAAACGGGCCAGTCTACATTAGTACTCAGCCAAGCAAACGGGCCGTCTACATTAGCACTCAGCCAAGCAAACGGGCCATCTGCATTAGCAGTCAACCAAGCAAATGTGCCAGTCTACAATAGAACTCAGCCAAGCAAACTGCCCAGTCTACATTAGCAGTCACCAAGCAAATGGGCCAGTCTACATTAGCGGTCAGCCAACAACTGGGCCAGTCTACATTAGCACTCAGCCAAGCAAAGGGCCAGTTCTACATTAGCAGTCAGCCAAGCAAACGCCAAGATACATAGCACTCAAACAGACCAGTCTACATTAACACTCAGCCAACAAACGGACCAGTCAACATTAGTACTCAGCCAAGCAAACGGGCCAGTCTACCATTAACAGTCAACCAAGCAAAGGGGTCAGTCTACATTAGCTGTCAGACAAGCAAACGGGCCAGTCTACATTAGCAGTCAGCCAAGCAAACGGGCCAGTCTACATTAGCAGTCAGCCATGCAAACGGGCCAGTCTACATTAGCAGTCAACCAAGCAAATGGGCCAGTCTACATTAGTACTCAGCCAAGCAAAAAAGCCCGTTTTCTTGGCTGAGTACTAATGTAGACTGGCCCGCTTGCTTGGCTGAGTACTAATTTACAAGCATAAAAAGTTTGATGGAAGCGCACTCTGTTTATCAGAAAATATTCTGTTTATTGCATCACACAAAATACACAACGTTTCGGAGAACGCTATGTCTCCTTCATCAGGTGACATAGCGTTCTCCGAAACGTTGTTTATTTTTGTGTGATGCAATAAACAGAATATTTTCTGATAAACAGAGTGCGCTTCCATCAAACTTTTTATGCTTGTGCTATAGCTTGAGTCCTGAAGGTAGAGGACTGAGGGAAGCAGCACCTGGTATTTACTGGCACATGCCTGAAGGAGTGCCTAGGCCCACATTTGTGTTACAACGGACTTATACGAGTACTAATGTAGACTTGCCTGTTTGATTGGCTGACTGCTATGTAACTGGCCTGTTTGCTTGGCTGAGTACTAATGAAGACTGGCCCATTTGCTTGGCTAGTACTAATGTAGACTGGCCTGTTTGCTGGGCTGAGTACTAATGTAGACTGGCCTGTTTGCTTGGCTGCTGCTAATGTAGACTGGTCCATTTGCTTGGTGAGTACTAATATAGACTGGCCGTTTGTTGGCTGACTGCTAATGTAGACTGGCCTGTTTGCTTGGCTAAGTACTTGTAGACGGCCCGTTTGCTTGGCTGATCTAAATGTAGACTGGCCCATTTGCTTGGCTAGTACTAATGTAGACTGGCCTGCTTGCTTGGCTGAGTACTAATGTAGACTTGCCTGTTTGATTGGCTGACTGCTAATGTAGACTGGCCTGTTTGCTTGGCTGAGTACTAATGAAGACTGGCCCATTTGCTTGGCTGAGTACTAATGTAGACTGGCCTGTTTGCTGGGCTGAGTACTATGTAGACTGGCCTGTTTGCTTGGCTGCTGCTAATGTAACTGGCCTATTTGCTTGGTGAGTACTAATATAGACTGGGCCGTTTGCTTGGCTGACTGCTAATGTAGACTGGCCTGTTTGCTTGGCTAAGTACTAATGTAGACTGGCCCGTTTGCTTGGCTGACTGCTAATGTAGACTGGCCCGTTTGCTTGGCTGAGTACTAATGTAGAATGGCCTGTTTGCTGGGCTGAGTACTAATGTAGACTGGCCTGTTTGCTTGGCTGGCTGCTAATGTAGACTGGCCCGTTTGCTTGGCTGAGTACTAAAGTAGACTGGCCCGTTTGCTTGGCTGAGTACTAATATAGACTGGCCTGTTTGCTTGGCTGACTGCTAATGTAGACTGGCCCGTTTGCTTGGCTGAGTACTAATGTAGACTGGCCCGTTTGCTTGGCTGGCTGCTAATGTAGACTGGCCCGTTTGCTTGGTGAGTACTAATATAGACTGGGCCGTTTGCTTGGCTGATTGCTAATGTAGACTGGCCTGTTTGCTTGGCTAAGTACTAATGTAGACTGGCCCGTTTGCTTGGCTGACTGCTAATGTAGACTGGCCCGTTTGCTGGCTGAGTACTAATGTAGACTGGCCCGTTTGCTGGGCTGAGTACTAATGTAGACTGGCCTGTTTGCTTGGCTGGCTGCTAATGTAGACTGGCCCGTTTGCTTGGCTGAGTACTAAGTAAGCCTGGCCCGTTTGCTTGGCTGAGTACTAATATAGACTGGCCGTTTGCTTGGCTGAGTACTAAAGTAGACTGGCCCGTTTGCTTGGCTGAGTACAATATAGACTGGCCCGTTTGCTGTGCTGACTGCTAATGTAGACTGCCCGTTTGCTTGGCTAAGTACTAATGTAGACTGGCCCGTTTGCTTGGCTGACTGCTAATGAAGACTGGCCTGTTTGCTTGCTGAGTACTAATGTAGACGGCCCGTTTGCTTGGCTGAGTATTAATATAGACTGGCCCTGTTTTTGGCTGACTTCTAATGTACACTGGCCCGTTTGCTTGGCTGACTGCTAATGTAGACTGGCCCGTTTGAAGGTTATTGTTTTCATAGTCATTGTGCAACAATCAATGTAAAATAATCTGTTTTTGTTACTGATATCGTCTCTCAACTGCTTTTATTTGTTTCAGACTGGCTACTAGAAGTGGCTTTTAAATGTCTACCTCGGGGTATATGTTGTTTTAAAAGACAAGAGCTCTCCAATGGCAAACAATAAATATGTTTATGTATTTGCTGATTGAGTGAAAGGGTTACTCATGTTCAAAGACGATTCGTCAGCAGCAGTCGTCGATTTCCCATAAACCCCTTTTTGTCCAGGTTTTCTGCCTCTAACACACACACCGCAGTGTTCCTGCAGCTAAATTACAGACAGAACATTCAGAGCTGTTCCCGATCCGGATCTGATACATTGCTACAAACCCGAGCACAGCACACCACCAAGGGAGAAAAGTTCATGATCTGATACATTGTTACAGTCACTTGATTACATCCCCAGCACAGCAGTGAGGAAAGATTATCTGCTTTAAGGGCTGGCCACACTAGCCGTTTTTCCGCGCATACGCGTACGCGTTTTGCGCTCACGTTCGCGTCCGTTATTTTCGCTAACATGGAAATCACAGAAACGCGAATGTTCCTGCGATTTCCGATGCAAACGCTTGCGTTTTTGCTTTAAAGATAGTGAAAGCGCGAGCGCAAACGTGAAAATAACGCACCGCTAACACACATCGCGAACTTGCGTGCCTGGTGCGTTGTAGTGTGGCCTCACCCTTACAATGAATTGGGGAAGGTTGCCCATCTGTCTGCTTCCTGCAATTGTCCAACCACACAGAGTACAGATTGGACTGAAAGTAACTACACACAGCCGGCAGAGATGGGTGAGTTACAGAGAAAGTGTTTTGTAGTAGTTTTTATCTGTGTCTGGCTTTTAAATCTGAGGACTGCTGAATTCATACACTGCCATTTAAAGAAATGGAGAGACAAACACTACAGGGAAAGGGTATCTCGGATCTATACTGGGGAAAATCAGTTTGGGCTATTCAGTTTTATGAAGAACGGAAGGTAAAGGAGCTGTGTCTTACCTCCCGTTCTTCAATAAAACCTGCTGGAGCCAGTAACGAACTTACCGCTATCTCGCGCTTCTCTGCTGTTCTTTTGACACACCACCCCCAGGCGGTAGAGGGCACATCAAACCTCCACTCTCAGCTGTTCTTAAAAGACCGGAGCCAAACCGGAAGTTCTAAACATACGCACGTTTAAAAACAGCTGATCGTGGACCTCTGGGGAGGGGGCGGGTCAGGGGCCTGGCCTCAAAATGTCACGGGGGGCCTGGGCCCCTGCAGTTAGCCCCTGTATATCTGCTATAGTTGCCCTTTATACTTTTAATGTGGATTTGAGCACTAATTTATCATTTAACTAAAAAATTAAATTAATTAATTAGGACCACTGTGGACTGATAACCAACAAATATATGATACTGTAGGAGGGATTTATAGTTCTAAAATTTTGCCTGGATTCTAAAAAATGCATAAATAGCAATTACAAACTTAATAAGAATAATAATTCATAACACTAATTCTAATAACTAGCTATGTTTGATGTTTGCGCCTAAATAACGATATTTCAACTTTAAACTGCAACCACTTGCTTAAAGGGCAGCCCACCCTTTAAAAAAACTTTTTATATATGATAGGTCTTGCTCCCCAGCCCCCCCGCATTAGTATTAATGCAAGAAAGTGTACCGATCATTACTTACCTCCCTATCTCCTTCGCCGCACAGTCCCGGCCCTCTGCTCGCATGAACTCAAGCAGGGGGCTGGACCGGCAGCCGCATCTGTGATTGGCTGAGAGGCAGCCTATCACCGAAATGGCTGCTGGTAGTGCAGAACAGCACTCTGCTATCCTCCTGGTGGACAGTTTTTGGGACTTTGGGGGGGGATTACTGGAGAACCATTTGGAGCTGGGATGTAAGGTAAGGTTTTTTATTCACCAGAGTGGGGCCAGTATGTGGGGATTATAATTGTGGTGTGATTTCCCAAGCTGTTAGCATGATTGCTACAAATCCTACCCGTATTTTGCCATATTTATAAAGCTGTGGTATCGCTTTTTAGCAATATGGCAGGTTAGTAAAGTACATCGTGTCGTAATTACCGAACGCTCGGTCGTAAATACCGTGCGGTAACAAACTACCGCAATGGTATTCTATGGGGATCGTAAATCTAAATTTCGTTATCATAGATTTACGATCGGTACGGTTAACTACCGATCGGAGATTAAAGTTGGAAATTAACGATTGTTAAACTGATCAAAATTAACGACGGTTTAAAAAGTGACACTGCGGCTTTATAAATACGGTCCTTTGACTTGAACACTAGCTGCACAGTCTCAAGGGAAACAAGAAGTGAGGCTGCTTTTATAATTAGATTATTTCATATAGCTTCAGTTTCTCATTAAACAGGAAACTCCCCAAACATTATGCATTATTAAATTTAATGTCTCCTTTAACAAGTTTCTGATGGTTCTTTAAAAACCTTGGGCTTGCCCTGCTTTGGTTGTTGTTCCACACAAGGAATTTTAATGGTCATTATCCTCTCAGATAGAACCTTCGCAATGAAACTCCCTAAAGCATTGGCAGAAGTTCCTATCCTAATAAATTAGATTTGCCTTACTATGGTGCACATACCAATTTATACGCGATGGCATAAGTCACATTGCTCTATGACACACACCCAGGAATGCCACAGACGAAACATTTAATCAATGGAGAAAAATCTGTATCATCTGCCAGGTCTCCGGACATTTTGACCAAAAACCTCTCATTAGCCGCGCTTTAGCAACCGGAGTTTTGCAGTTGGTGCCCTCCGTATTTTTCATTTTTATTCGTTCGCTTTATCCTGTCTGTTGAGTCAGGTAAACTGGTCACTAAATGAGAACATCCCTTTGAGCGATTAGAGTTCCAGTAGAAACTTTACTTGTTAGTGAATAATGCACCCCAACTGTAAATTATAAGGATATTAGAAGTCACCGAGGAGTTTCGTGACCATATAAAGTATGAGACCGCAGGCCGAGTTCTTTTATACAGGGCACGGAACTCTTCTGTGACTTCTAATATCCTTATAATTTACAATTGGGGTGCATAATTTATTATAACCTACTGCTTTGTGGCTCTGGTTTTCTTCTCCTCCTGGAACTGTAAGATTATAAGGCTATAATCTTACAGTTCCTCCCATAGAAATGAACTACAGGGTAGTTATAATGCGACAAACCGCTCTCGAAAAGCAAAACAAAGGAACTCCATTGTTTTTCAAATAGGTTGTCTCTCTTTATACCATAATCATTTTGTTAACTACCCCCGCCCTGAGAGGGTGGATGAAATTCTCTCAATAGTTTAATGATCTCTTTAGGGAAGTAGAGATTGATAGCAACGTTAGTGCTTTGTAACCACCCACCAGGGTTTTATGTTAATTAAACTATTAGCATTTGTTTTGAGCTACACAAATGTGGAGCAGATGGTAACAGAAAAATAAGATGAAGGCTTGAAGAGAATCTCCTGGTGTCTGCACTCATTTACCCCATGTGGCGTTGCTGCAGGCTTGGCAGAGAACATGTTGTACCTGTTTTCTAATCTTCTTCTTGTGTCCGGCAGAGTTGTCAGATCTCTAAAAAATGTTATTTCAAAGAACAAGATGGAAGAAGCAAATAATCTCACCCCCCCAACCAACAAAGATTCTTATAGCTGTGAGCCTGTAGGGACAGGTTCCTGTCAGTGTGTGATGATGCTTGGCATGGACTATTTAAACTCTGTTTAAGTTTATTTGTAGATAATGGATCAGAAACTTCATGCTACAAATTGTCTTTTGAATGGCCAATCAAGATCATTTAATTTAGGTTTAGTTTACTTTTCTTTGGGTTGTAAAGCGATTTAGTTATTAATAGACAGCGTTGGACTTGACTTTTAGGGCCCCACCGGAAATCTGAGACCAGGGGCCCACCAAGACAAGATTAGGGGCCTCCTAACATTTCATATCCCTTACCCGTACTCAGGTCTACTTGATACCTGGGTTGAAAGTACAGTTTTGTAATACCGATCTTGTTTCACCTCTTCTCAGTATACAAGGAAAGAAGACTTCTGGGTAATTTTTCATGTTTCAATGGCAGCTATGCCTTCTATGAGGCTTTTTACATTGCATTGCATTCCACGTACAGATCCAGAGTACCGGTTGTAAACGGTTTGGGCTTTATTGAACCATCATCAGAACAACCTGGCCACTGGTCTGCATAGTTATACGCCTTTCAAATGAGACCAAGGGATCAACAGTTAGGGAGGGTTCAGAGCTTTCTTGACGTGGCACATCAAACTTGGAAACCGCTTACTCGCCACCCACTTACACTTGGCTACCGCCACCCACCTTCCACCGTTCCCACCAAAGATCACACGACACTTACTTTGGGTAAGAAAAGGCATTCTTTTTACATTCTTTTGCTTCAAAATTTCAACAATACCATATATAAGACTAGGCATAATGAACATATTGAAATAACATTTCAAACAATTATTATTCAAAACAGCAAAAGACCTGCATAAACCTGCTCTCCAATAGAGATAACTCCGAACTTCGCAAATTCCGGTCCGCTCAGATCTGTGAATTCTCGGAAAAATTCAAAATAAAAAAAATCCTTGAAAAGACGAAAATCCTCATAATTTCGAAAATTTTCGAAAATACGAGAACCTCATAATTTTAAAAATTTCGAAAATACAAGAAATCCGCGGTTTGGAAGTTCAGAAGGCGGAAAATCCGGAAAAATCCGCCGTTCGCGAATGGGATGGCCTCGAACTGGCCATCCCTACTATCCAACAAGATTTCTGCCTACCTCACCACGCCGCTACATAATCCTAATATATTATGGACCTCTAATACTCTAACCATATGCTCCTAAACAGACTTAGAATACGAAAGGGATGGGAGTTGTCTCGCTTGTCCGAGCTGCTAACCGCTGGGGACTGCTTGCCGGAAAGACTGGTTTACCTTCCTTTCCTTCCCGGCTGTCTTTTCCTGCTCTGCCTCCTCACCCCGTGCACCACTGACAACAGGTAAGAAGGAAGGCTTTCCCTCCCTGTCCCCATCAAGCCCATACTCCCCCATAGTCACGGGTCATCATGGCCCATGACATGGCATTCAAGCTTGGGAACCGCTTACTCCTCCCCCGCCCACTTACACTTGGCTACCGCCACCCACCTCAACCATTCCCACCATATAACCACACGACACTTGCTTTGGGTAAGAAAAAGCTTCAAAATTTCAACAACATACACATATATAGACAAGGCATAATGAACATATTGAAATAACATTTCAAAAACATTATTATTCAAAACAGTGCAAGACCTGCATAAAACTGCTCTCCAACAAGATTTCTGCCTGGCCTCATGTCGCCACTGCCGCCGCAGCGCTTTGGGCGACTCCCCCTAGCCAAGGCTGCAGCCCTATCAATTCCCTCTAGACTTGCAAAAAAAACAGATCTAATCCCACTCAGATGATGGACTCTGTCTGGCCGATAGAAGAAACCTGGTAACCTGTCCCCAGATCGGTGTGCAGCACCATTATTCCCCTAGTTTTTACGGATGAAACTGGCCAAGAGCTTGTTTACCTTTGCCCGACAATGGTCCAGACAATGATCTTGGTCCAGACTACCACAATGTCCGAAACAATAGCCGTCGTATATGATCCACGTCCTGCTTCATAAGCCATACAAGTTCCCGCTGGGGAGTAACACACTAGGTCATTACTCCCAGCGTTTAGCAACAGGATACCAGGACGCCGTCCACACTTGATGGTCCGCAACAGATGGGGCCAAACATCTCTCCATAGCATGCCTTGACTAGAGCTTAATTCTTATGTTTTCATAAAAGTAAGGGACTTCTGGATATTTCCATGTATTTATGATGGTAAGTGGTGTAATCGTGACAAGGCAGACAAGCTGTAATCATCTATTAATTGAAAATAAAAATCTACAGTTTGCTTCACATATCTTAGACACTGTACTGGAAATGACCATATCACATCTTAACAATGGAAAAGATTGTATTGTCATTGGTAATAAATTGCCAATTGTAACGATTTGGAATATCGTTATTGTTATTATTGTTGAAAACCTTACATGTCCATCATCGTATCGATCACTGTTGTCACTGTCTTTTTGTGACACATATGTTACCCATAGAATGACAAATATCTGGCCCTTTATCAATGGTTTAAATTGCACTGAATATATATTTATGGAGCTCTCGTTCTGTTAAAACCAAAGGTTAGCCATAGCAGCTGAATTCAGCTCTGACTGTCAGCTGGAAGTCTCCAAAGAAATGAAGTGTAATTTAAATAGCTTCCATTCTGCTCATTGTACAGCTCACCTGCTGTAGGATAAAAGGACTGGGCAAACTGTGGAGAGCACTCAGGTCTGCAAAAAATGTTCCACTCCTGCACTAAATTATTCATGGCCCCCAGGAGGTGCAGATGTCAGTAGCAGCAAATGGCTATGACATAGTAGTATTCAAGCAGCATTGTCGCCTTTCAGACTCTTATTCATTTAGAAACACATTAATAAACTGACGAACAACACTAATAACTCGTTGTGCGGCATAACTGTCCTGTCATTATACAATGTATGTCATTTATGTAATTAAAGTGGCCATTAGGCAGGGATACAAGGGCAAGTGTAAGATTTCCATGGGAGGGATTCCTGGAAGGGTTACCATGACTAGTGTGGTATCAATACAATAATACAAATAGCAATACTATGTATATTGTAAAGCGCTTTTCTCCTAATGGACTCAAAGCCCTAGATATGTCTCAGATCAATGCAGTCTGTGTTACAGAGGAAAAAGTCAGGTGTTCATAAATGCCAGACTAAACAGGGGGCTTTTCAGTTTGGATTTAAATGTTTCCAGGGATGGGGATGTCCTGATTGGGTGTGGCAGGGGATGCCATGACAGAAGGCTCCGTCTCCAAACGTTTTGAGGTGGACTCTGGGGGTGACCAAGTTATTGGATCCTTTAGATCTAAGATTGGGGGGGGGGTGTGGTGTGATGCAGTGGTAGCCAGTGGAGTGAGCGAAGAATTGGTGTTTGTGGCACTGGTGGGGTTGGCTTTAATAGCCTTGCAGCTGCATTTTGTACTAGCCGCAGGCGGTGCAGGTCTTTTTTGGAAGACCTGTACAGAGAACATTGCAGTAGTCCAACTGTGATATGATAAATGCATGGACCAGGGTTGGAAAATCTGCTGGAGGAATAAGGTGCTTACTTTTCAATGTTCCTTAGGTGAAAGAAGGAATTTTTCATCTGAGATTTGGTTCCTGAAGGTTAGTTCCCCATCAATCAGTACACCCAGCTGCGCACAAAGTCCGAGTAGTTCAGGTCTGAGCTTCCTATTCTTGATGGTACTGGCTGAGACTGAAGCTGCTTTGCTGTCGAGTGCTGACCCCCAATACTAGATAGACTTCGGTTTTGTCAGCGTTTAGTTTTGTAGCCAGTTATCAGTTTTTGTACGATTTGTCCCAGTGGCAACATATACAGTATATGGTGAGCAGCAGAGGGGATAGTATTGCACCCCAAGGATACTCTTGTGTTCTGCCAGCCGAAGGAGTTAAACCACTGGAGAACTAAGCCATCAATACCATCAGTACTCTTGTAGCCTGTTGAGCAAATTTCAGGATCAACTGTGTCAAAAGCCACTGAGAGGTCGAGCAAAATTAGATGGAAAATTGCCTCTGTCTCTTGCTATGAGCAAATCGTGAGGTGAGGGCTGTTTCACAGCTGTGATGTTTTCTGAAGCCAGATTGGAGAGGGTCAAGGATGCTGTTTCCTGAGAGCCTGGCTTCAAGTTGGAGATAGACGGCCTTTTCTATAACTTTTCCCAGAAAGCGTAGGTTGGAGACAGGCCTGTAGTTGTTTAGAGCGTCTGGGTCTAAGGATGGCTTCTTGAGTAGTGGTCTGACGATTGCTTCTTCTAGAAACCTTCCCTCTTGTAGGGAACAATTTACTCTTTTGTGGAATGCTGGTCTAAATAGCTCAGGGCATTTTAACATGAATTCAGTAGGGCTAGGGCCAGTTCACAGGTGGTCTGGTGAAGGTTTTAAAGGGCATGTCCACCCCCAAAACCATAATCCCACCCATTACTGGCCTCTGTAGTGCAATAAAATCCTTATCTTACATCCCAGCTCCAAATGTTTCTCCTGGATCCCCCCCCCCACCCAAAAGGGCGATATTTTAAAACCTCGCTATCGTTATCGCAAAATAACGATCGTTATTGGTAAATACGATCATTATCATAAAATAACGATCGGCATTTTCCAATAACGCTCGGTATTTACCAATAACGATCGGTATTTTACGATAGCGATCGATATTTTGCGATATCGGAAAATACCGATCGCTATCGTAAAATACCGGTCGTTATCATTAAATACCGAGCGTTATTGGAAAATGCCGATCGTTATTTTACGATAACATCGGTATTTACCGATAACGATCGTTATTTTTCCGATAACGATAGCAAGGTTTTATAAATATCGCCCAAAGTCCCAAAAAACTGCCCACCAGGAGATGCAGATAGCAGAGTCCATATAGGACTCTGCCTCCTGTCTCTCCTCCGGGAGAATTTAGTGTCAAATACCAACTGTCACTGAAGAGAGAGCCTCTCTCTCTCAGTCTACATTAGTACTCAGCCAAGCAAACGGGCCAGTCTACATTAGCACTCAGCCAAGCAAACGGGCCAGTCTGCATTAGCAGTCAACCAAGCAAATGTGCCAGTCTACAATAGAACTCAGCCAAGCAAACTGCCCAGTCTACATTAGCAGTCAACCAAGCAAATGGGCCAGTCTACATTAGCGGTCAGCCAAGCAACTGGGCCAGTCTACATTAGCACTCAGCCAAGCAAAGGGCCAGTCTACATTAGCAGTCAGCCAAGCAAACGGCCAAGATACATTAGCACTCAAACAGACCAGTCTACATTAACACTCAGCCAAGCAAACGGACCAGTCAACATTAGTACTCAGCCAAGCAAACGGGCCAGTCTACATTAACAGTCAACCAAGCAAATGGGTCAGTCTACATTAGCTGTCAGACAAGCAAACGGGCCAGTCTACATTAGCAGTCAGCCAAGCAAACGGGCCAGTCTACATTAGCAGTCAGCCATGCAAACGGGCCAGTCTACATTAGCAGTCAACCAAGCAAATGGGCCAGTCTACATTAGTACTCAGCCAAGCAAACGGCCCAGTCTACATTAGCAGTCAACCAAGCAAACGGGCCAGTCTACATTAACAGTCAACCAAGCAAACGGGTCAGTCTACATTAGTACTCAGCCAAGCAAACGGCCCAGTCTACATTAGCAGTCAACTAAGCAGTCACATGTTAAAGCATTCATTTGCTTTTTTGTGCTCTCTAACAGTAGTTGCAAAACAATTATGATACAATTATGCATCATGAATGATTTCCCGGAAGTGGAATCCTATCGGGGTCTTCAGGCCTTGGTGACCTACTTACCACACTGCACAGTTATCCCTATACTATCCAAGACATTCCATTGTGACCAGCAGGAAGCCTGTGAAAAGCAAATCAATACTTCAAGTTAGAATCCTCTTTCTGGTATTAAAGGTTACATTTATTTAGTAAGTAAACTAAAACTAAGAAACCATTTCCCGTACACAATAAAGCACTGAACCTCACTGGAACAACTCACCCTAAATTAATTTACTACATTCAATTCAATTTCAATGTAGTTTATTCAATTTGCCCCAAAGGAACTATGGTTAAGTGCTGAATACTGCTTACGGGGGAGAAAATGCATTTCTGTCATTGTGCAATGTAAAATTACAGGCTATTGAGATTGGAAGATTGGATGGATGGAATGATGGATGAATAGAAAATTTGAGTTTAAATTAAAATGCACCCTTAGTGACCACAAATAATAGATTTATTTCATTATTTGGAAAATAATATTTTGTTTTATAACGGGGGTATTTGCACCTCATGTAAAAGGTTAAAACAAGAAAATACAAATACATGTCCCTAGCATTTTGTAGATGGGAAGTACCGGTAGTTTTGTGGCCATGTTGGTACTATTACTATTACTATTACTACTACTAAAATTCGAAAGCATTGATGAAATGGACCACTTGACGTAAATATATATATTTACTATTATTCAAGCCATGGGTGAATAGTTTACCTTAACTATTACACTCAGCAAAAAGTAGTAACGTATGGTTTGGATATTTTTTAGATTCGGTTTAGTAAATCCGCAGATCTAAAAAAAATTTCTAAAGTTTTGGAACTTATGATAGAAAAATCGAATATTAAATTGAAAATTGCAACCAAATATTCTGATTCAATTGGGTTTGAATTGGATTTTCTGAACTTTATTAGGTTCTGTGGAACTGCTGTCAAAACAAAACGTGCCAGTTTTTTTCATCGGTATCATAAAATTCCCAGTTTACTGTACCAGCATCATAAAATACCCACTTTCACGTACCAAAGCATCATAAAATTCCCAGTTTGCTGCAAAAAAATGATGTTCCAGTTAGCTTATGAAATTCCTAGTTTTGCTGTGCCAGTGTGATTGATTTGTCCAAAAATGACTTGATAAATTGATAGGAGTTGCTTTCCTGAGTATTTTTGCAATTTACAATTTTTCAGGCAGAGTGAGAACTGTAGATTCCCTTCTCTGTGGAGATCTTCAGACAGCAGGTTGGGGGAGGGACTTACTGTTTCCCTCACACACTGTGAAGTCTGAGGCTGTGTTCTGCCACTGGCAATGTGGAGGAGAAGCCTTAGGAATGTCAAGTGTTATCCTCCCATCCCATTAACTTTCTGGTTAGTAATTTTTTTATATCTTGGGCTGTGGAGCACGTAGAGAGGTGGTTGGTGGGTCGTTTCAAAGGTAGAAAACCGGCCTTTCATTGTCTGGAGTCCACAGTTCCTTTTTAAATTATCATTAAAAGTTTGTTCTTTTTATATCTATCCATGACTACCTACCTGTCTCTAGTCTACTCCCTCTAACTATCTCTCTGATCACCAGTGTATCTGTCTATTTCTTTGTTACTTTCTGTTTCTGACTATCTATCTATCTCTCCCTCCCATGACATTCAGTAAATATTCCTAGAACCTTTCCTGTTCTACCTCACAACCGACAGATTGCGAGGTCTCGCCTGGCCCCATTCATTTTGTGATCTTATGTCGGTTGCAAACAAAACCGAGAAAGGCGGTTCTGGTAATATTGATTGAATGACGTGTATCAATTGGAGGGTAAGTACTAATGTATGGGTACCTTTATATTCACCAAGTTATCGAAGACAGAATTGCTCTGCCATGTCTCACAGACTTCAATACATTTTAAGCACAAGGCTATGGTGCCTGGGGGCAACATGTCACCCTCTCTACTTTATTGTAGAAATGAGATTCTGACTGCTTTGAGGAAATAGTATTAATTGGTGTAATAAATTATATTCATTTAAAGGACATGTCCATCCCCCAAACTGAAGTCCAGGAAAGTGAAGAGTAGGAGCCTGTCTTCCTGTGTTAAGGTTTCTGCCTCTTCTCTTACCTCCCAGAGGTATTCAGTCATGCACTGTGGAGCTGATTCCCCCTCTCTCCCTCCATCCAGATCCATTGTTCTGGTTTTAAAGTTTTTCATTAAACCTTTTTGCTGTAGTATAGTCTTCCCCCTCCCAGTCCATTTGTAAATAAAATTGCAGATTACTTACTGGTGGACATACCCTTTAACTTATTAGATTACATTTTGTTCACCTCTTTAATGTAGTTTACTGTATGTAAGAAATCTATACATACAGTAAAAAATTATCAGACCAATAACTTGAACAAATCATTCAGGAATAACCCAACATGTGGATTCTCACTTAGTATTCAATTTGATGCATGAAATGCACTAAGCCAATGTCTCATGTCGGCTTATAGATGCTGCTCAGATGTTTCCAGAAATGCTACTAATGGTAATTCCAAGTCTGTTCTCTCTAAAACATGAGTTTAGCCTTGAAGAAATTCCTTTTATTCCAAGGTCTCTTTCACTAATCCCAGCATCAATAAGATTCAAGAACAAATCTCAAAGATTTTGAACACATTGTGGGAAACTTTCCATCACTTGTCCAGAGATGGACTGACTGCAAATCAATAAACATCTGACAAGCCTCAAAGGAACCTCATTACAGTAGATGTTTGTCTCTAACTTTTCCAGTTGCACAGTAAGTAAACATTTATTCAATATTACACCATTGCTGGTGTAGAAAATGTCTTGCCAAAGTTATTAAAACAAGTCTTATATGTTAGAAACATCAATAATTATGGTTTTCCTCCAACAACAGCCAAAACACTGGATTTCAGGATATATTGTTATGTACCCAATTATTAAAGGAGAAATTTACTTTTCCCACTAACTATCACAAAATTGCAATACCACCATTATTGGTAGTTAAAAGTAGCGTCTGTATTTTGCATCCCATTCATAAAATATCAACCGTGGTGAAAAATATCAATACTGAGCGGTATTTTGTGCAATTTAGTCACAAAATTGTCTTAAATGTCAAAAATGAAATTTCATTCATTTCAAAATCATTTCAATTCAGACTTTTGTTTCAACGTGGACATTTCTGTGTACCCTTTATATAACTAGACATCAAGTGAATCTATAATAATTTCCCTATTAAATGATATACGTTTTTATTACCATTGTAACTGAATACAAATACATACAGTATTGTGCCTCTATAGTCCCAATTAAATCATATCTTCACCATCACATTACAGCTGATATACAGGACTTGAACATGATCTGTGATTTCATCATTATCCACAAACCTTATATACAGTATAAAGGGATGCCACTAGTTAGCACTAGTTCAAAGGAACCTTGTACTTTCATATGGTCTTAGAATTCCTTGGAGACTTTTCATACTGTATCCTTTTTACGGTTGGAATGTGTTTGCCATTATTAATGCAATAAAAAGTAGGTGAGACCTACAATTGGTTAACTAAACCATCTATTATTTAGTTCTCTTCTTCTTTAATGGTGGTATGTGCTACTGTACCATATTGCCTTGACATTATAGTTTCAATTTCTTTCTTGCTGCCAATTTTGACAACATTACATACAATATTAGTTTGAATTTTCTGCTTTCGCAAGATCCTTGCCTCTAGCCTCACCACTCACTCTGTACTAGAGCTGTCAATTAACTGCTGGTTGACCTCTTTCTGAACCTGCCTGAACAGGGGGAACCAGTAATAAAACTATTAATCAAAAATATTAATAATTGTTATAAAGAGCGGTTACTTTCAGAGGAGAGATACACAGGGAATTGTTAGGCTTAATTGCACAATGAATGTATCACGTTTGTATGAGTTTGTGTTTATGTGCATTGGAGCCCGTTTGCATGTGTTTTGTATACAGTACGTTGCAGTGCATTTTTTGTTTGAAATTGGAAAAAAACGTATGCAAGTACAAATGCATGTTTTCGTATGCAGCTGTATGCCTTTGTATACAGTTTCTCCCCTTCCCCATAGATTGCATTTGCAGAAAGAAATACATACAGAAGTGCGTCTTAAAAACTGACTAGTTCGGAACACATGTGCGGAAACGTAAAAGGATATGCACGCTGAAATTTATTTTTTTTTTAAATTGCCCATTACTGGAAACTAATTATCTCAACTATCACTATCACTGTACTATTTTATTGATCTGTCTACTATTACTTTAGATAACCTATCTGAATCATCTTACGTTTCAGCTGTCAATCAAGTGCATTATTACCATAAACTCATCTACTTTATGCAGTTTTGCTGTAGCTGGAATGGTGACAGTTAATATTTGCGAATTGTTTGGTGGGTAATCTCGGTGCTGGCTCATAGTAATTAATGAGCATGCTCATTACAAAGAAAGTCAGGTCAGATGGAAGGTCTAGTCATTTAGGAGAGGTAGGGGGGAATACTAAGCCTGAGCAAAACAAGTACCGGATTAAAGGAATGGAGCAAAAAATATGTCAGAGTAATTGTGGACATGGTAACGATCAGCCAATAAGTTTTCCTATTGGGCCAGTTGTACATTTTCATTAGCCAAGCCGATTGTACGATCTGCAGATCGCACAACCATGATCGTAGTGTATATGGTCACTTTTAGGGCAATTTGAAAGTATTTAATTATAGATTAAGATGATGCAAAGTAATATATTGAACATACCCTTTAATATGGCAATCCTATGGGAAAATAAATGTCCTTGTGGAAAAACACATTAATTCATAAAACTGCACAGAAACAGTGTGAACGAGCCCTTAATTAGGAATAAGGCAAACATTGAAAGTGGCTCTGGGCTAAGGAAATGGACATTTTATTTAATGAATACTTGTGTTAGCTGAAGTCTGTAAAATGATTTTTGTAATTGAATAGAAGGTCTGACAGGCATTTACAATTTTTAAAGTGGCTTATTCAGCATTGGTAAACCCTAATAATAGCTGTAAGTTTTTTATTCATGGGAGAGGAGGCAGTGGATGAGGAAAGGTGACACAGGCCAAAATGCACAATACCCTGTATCAGTGTGCTAATTTATCATTCTTTACATTATGATTGGTGTGTGGAGGGCTCGGAAATGGCTCCGTAATGGCGCAAGCTTTACATTTACTCATTAGGGCTTGATTCATTTAGTAAGTAGAGTTTATTGAAACACAGACTTTGCGATGATAAGACAGCAATGAATTTTAGAGTAGCCCAAGCAACACGGGCATATTAAGAGAATTCGTATCTAATATCATTAGACCTATCCATGCATTACCTGCGTTGAGCAGTAATATATGATCCATCTAATGTTCTTTCTTCTGACCTTTCAAAGTGCAACATTCCGGAGCTGATTGAATTTTATATTTTGTATCATGTAAACAATAACCTCATTCCTACAGTGAATAAAAATATAAAAAACATTGTTAACACATTTAAAGGATTGTTTCCCCTTACACATCAGGATCTTGTAATATGTTGTGAATGATTGAATTGTCAACATTCGCTATAAAGAGAAAATGAGTCCAGCTTTAGAAACCCTATTTAATTTTATTGCTCAAGCACAGATCCCAAAGTCGCTGCAGAGACTGCGAAATAAAAACAGAAACAACAGAGACACATGTTTTTATGCATGAGTAGTATTCCCCAAACAGCTGATCTCTAGCCTATTCTCTACCAGACAAATTTATATTTATAATTTCATTTTGGTTAATCCTCCTCTTGTTCATTCACACAAAATACACATTTAAGACTTAAGTTACATACATTTTTTCCCCCAAGTAATCATCAATATATTAACACATAAATTCTAAGTTAAAGGTAAAGCTCAGCACAAATACAATGCTTAAAGCGCATGTCCACCCCCAAAATGATATTCCATATTTAACTCACCCCCCAAAACCTCAAAAAGTTTTAATTACCGTGCTCAAGAGACCCTTTTTGTCTTATATTCGTTCCCTTAAGCAATGCAGAAGCTAAGGAAACCACCGGTAACCCTGATGTCACAGCCAATGAGGGCTTACCCGGGAATTCATCCTCTGAGCGGGCACCAAAGCTCTAAGAGTTTACACAGCGCTCAGAGGAAATGCAATGAGACAGAAATGATCAGGAGCTTTTGCTACAAAACAAGGGATTTTGGAGCACTGTGGAATATTATTTTGGGGATGGAAATGCCCTTGATGCATGTTAGGTTTTTATATATTCTCTATAATCACTTAGCCTAATAGCAGCCATTTTGTTCTGACTCCATTTTGTCTTATATTATTGTCGTGTTATTGCAGATGTTTTGTTTCCAAATGTTCTGAGCTCAAGGTCTTTTGCCTCCTACATTCTGTGTCAGCCTGACTCTATCCTTGCATTCCAGTGGACCTTTTATCTCATCTGTAGACACTGTGTCTGGCCTGCCCTTTTTCTGGCAAAGACCTTTTTTTTTGGTTTGATATATTCCAATGTACGAAATGAATAAACTGAGAAAAGAGATTTTACTGCACCTAACGTGTTGTGTAATCCTTTCTCCCAGCACTGAGGGTCTCTTAGTGGGTCTATGACAGGTATCAGAGTCCGGCGTGACTAGTGAAGGATATTTATTCTAACAACTGGTGTCAGTAAGTGGGGATACAACCGACAGGACCGTAAGTATTGAACTTATTAATTTTAAGTTCTGTCTTGCTTGTTCTGTAACTTGTATCAGCACATTGGTATAGATTTTAAAACATTGGTCTGGAAGGGTGGACGCATGCCTCACGTCTTACAGACGGGGTCTGTAAGTAGAATGCCTGCAGGCTGGGACCTGTGATCGAGTTCTCTTAACAAAGTTGTTCCGTGGGTGGAGTGTGATATTCTGAAAGTGTTTTATTCCCTGAGTGGAATGTAAAAACTTGGTGCTGGGTGTTCTAAAGAGTAAAAGAGTAAGGTAGACTCCCGCAGGTGGCGATCTGCAGTTTAAGTTTTCTCGTGCTGAGCTTTACTTTCAACTTAGAATGTATGTGTTAATATATTGATGATTACTCGGGTAAAAAAAAACTTAAAGGACATGTAAACTGGGGCAAATAATTTTTTAACTAATCACTCAGTATTTAGTTTTAATTACCACCAATCTTAAATCTGCTTTTTTTTCTTCTCTGACCTTCCCATCCATTGTTTTTTTAGCTATGGGATACCTGTTGTATTCAATTAGATCAACTGTACTTGAGGTTTAGTTCTTGAAGACGTTTCGCTATTCATCCGACTGGATCTCTCAATTCAGAATGACTTGTACAAGAATCTTGGCAATTATGTACCCTGGAAAATCCCAATTAGCATATCACAGCCAAGTGTTAAGGGCGTGATTGGATAGTGGCTAAGAGGTGTTATAGGAACGCCCAGAGTAAGGTGTCAAAACAGCATTGTACATGGCAGACAGTTGGTGTCGAACCCCCCACCTTTATTTAGGCTTGGTTTCTTTATTTTCACATAAATGGCCTCCTTAACATAACGCTAAACACCATCTCTTGGAACCAGTCACGTTTCCTTTGCCATATTTTAACCATTACAATCCTTCAAGGTATGTCCTTTATCCTTAAATGCGGTACACGGCTGAGTCCTGACACCGAGGAATTGGCTCTTCTGTGCTGGGCCATACGTTGATGCATGTTGCGTTTGGTCTCCCCCACATACAAATCAGAGCATTCTTTCCTGCACTGCGTATATGATGTCGCTTTTCTGTGTTTGGGTATTGGGTCTTTCGGATGTACTAATTGCTGCCTCGGTGTTGTTTCGTTTTAAAGCAACGGGGATACGGTGTTTTTTGAAAATTCTTCTTAATTTCTCAGAGACCCTTCTACATATGGAATATGACCATGTCTTTCTTGTCTTTCTCTGTCTTCTTTTTCCCTTCACGGTTGGTATTCGTGTTCTTTTCTTTCCTTCTACTTCTTTTTAACAAGGCCCAGTCTGGAAATCCACAAGTTTTAAGTGCTCCTCTGAGATGTTTCATTTCTTTAGCCTTCGTCTCTGTGCTAGTGGGGATGTTCTCAGCTCTGTGTTGCAGGGTTCTGATTACCATTTTCCTTAACTTCTACCAAGCAGTCCAAGAAAGCCAGTTTGTTGTTCTGTACCTCTTCCCTTGTAAATTTGATGTTTTGGTCTACCGCATTGATGTGTTCTGTGAAAGCTTGTACTTCCTTCTGGGGATTTTAACCCAGTTGTCATCCAAATATCTGAACCAGTGGCTGGGTGCTATGCCCTTAAAGGTATTGCTCCTGTTTTTCTACCTCCTCATGTAAAGGTTGGCCACAATGGGTGAAACTGGAGTCCCATAGCACATCCGTGTTTTTTGTGCTTATAGAACTTATTCCTGTATTTGAAATAGTGGTATTCAGGCACAAGTTCAGTAAGGAACACACCTGTTCTGGGTTTAGATCAGTTCTGCTGGTAAGAGTGCAGTTTTTGGCTTAGCCGTTTCTCACCATGTCAACAGCCTCCTTGGTGGGTATACAGGTGAAGAGAGATGTCACATCATAGGACACCATAGTTTCTTCTGTCTACCAAGTACTATATCTAAATTTGTTGGTGAAATCCTTAGAGTTCTGAATGTGATGCTTAGAACTTCCCACCAATGGTCCAAGCTGTTGGCTATTTTTGCACCTTGTATGTTACGAGTGATGCTGCTGACTATAGGTCTTAGTGGTGCCCTTCCTTATGTATCTTTGTGAGTCCATATATGCATGGATGTGCCACCAGGGTAGAGGCGATGATAATTTGCTCGATCACTGGCTTTATCCTTTTGAAGCTGTGTAGTCTATGACGCTTTTCTTGTAACGGCTGGTGGGATCCCTATAACACCTGTTAGCCACTATCCAATCACGCCCTTAACACTTGGCTTGTGATATGCTAATTGGGATTTTCCAGGGTACATAATTGCCAAGATTCTTGTACAAGTCATTCTGAATTGAGAAAGCCAGTCGGATGACTACGAAGGGTCTTCAAAGACTAAACTTCAAGTCCAGTTGATCTAATTGAATACAACAGATATACCATGACCTGGATGAATGAGAACCTTCACAAGCATTTAGCTATGGGAGTTTTACTTTTTAAAGGGGACGGGACATAGCTAGTCAGTAAAGAACTATTAATCACCCAGCCCCTCCCCCTGGCACACTACATGTAAAACTATTATTCTATAAAAGTAAAGCTTATTTTTCTATCACTGAATGGCTAATTGATTCAGCATTAAGATCAGGAAAGGGAATAAGCTTTATCTGTTTCACTGTTCTCTTTCTGTGCAGATAACGCCCAATCCTGCAGATAGCTACTGTCAGTTTTACTAAGTCCCAATGTAGCACTGTACCTAAAGAAATGAATTACAAAGCTCCCAGTTATGTACAGCTCCCAGTGCTGCTTACCTTCCACTAGCAAAGCAGTTTTACTTTCACTATAACGTGCTTGTGAAGGTTCTCATTCATCCAGGTCATGGTATATCTGTTGTATTCAATTAGATCAACTGGACTTGAAGTTTAGTTCTTGAAGACATTTCGCTAGTCATCCGACTGGCTTTCTCAATTCTAGAATGACTTGTACAAGAATCTGTGGCAATTATGTACCCTGGAAAATCCCAATTAGCATATCACAGCCAGGTGTTAAGGGCGTGATTGCATAGTGGCTAAGAGGTGTTATTGGAACGCCCAGGGTAATGTGTCAAAACAGCATTGTACATGGCAGACAGTCGGTGTCGAACCCCCACCTCTATTCAGGCTTGGTTTCTTTATTTCTCACATAAATGGCCTCCTTGACACCTCTCTTGAACCAGTCACATTCCTTTACCAATATGTTAACATTACAATCTTTAAAGGTATGTCCTTTATCCTTAAGATGCAGTTACAGGTTGAAGATTGTAATGTTAACATATTGGTAAAGGAACGTGACTGGTTCAAGAGAGGTGTCAAGGAGGCCATTTATGTGAAAATAAAGAAACCAAGCCTGAATAGAGGTGGACGGGTTCAACACACACGACACCTTACCCTGGGCGTTCCTATAACACCTCTTAGCCACTATGCAATCATGTATTAACACCTGGCTGTGATATGCTAAGGGATTTTCCAGGGTACATATTGCCACAGATTCTTGTACAAGTCATTCTGAATTGAGAAGCCAGTCGATGACTAGCGAAACGTCTTCAAGAACTAAACTTCAAGTCGTTGATCAATTGAATACAACAGATATTTCACTAGAGACATGCATACTAACTAGAGTGAGCTGAACAGGACATGAGGAGAACTAGGGTCATATTTTATAAAGTCCAGTAAAAAGCAAGTCCCACACATCCAATTTCAGGGTGCTGATTCCGCGACCCCTACCCCAGGGAGTCATATATCCAATATAAAAAATCAAAGTGGAAGAGTCGCACACCTTTGCATGTGAACAAAATTTATTTATTGAACCATCAACTCAAATGGGCACAACGTTTCGGGGGGCTCCTCCCCCTTCATCAGGAGCACCTGATGAAGGGGGAGGAGCCCCCGAAAACGTTGTGCCCATTTGAGTTGGTGTTCAATAAACAAATTTTGTTCACATGCAAAGGTGTCGACTCTTCCACTTTGATTTCTTTATATCATATTTAATAAAGCCGCGGTACTTATTTTAGTCGATTACTGCGACTTTAACGATCGGTATCGTAAATTTATGATCGTTAAACCGATCGGAGCTTAACTAATCGGTTTAACGATCATAATTTATACCGATCCTCATAGAATACTAACGTACATTTACGACCGCGATCATAAATTAACTAACCCACGGTATCGCTAAAAAGCGATACCGCGGGTATTAAATATGGCCCCTAGTGACATGGAGTACAGAGCAAAAAGGAATCAAGTTCCTGACCGTATATAATATAGGTATGTATAAGTCATTTTTTTACAGTTTAGTGTCCCTTTAAATGTGTCTTTTGTGTGAGGAGGATAAACCAAAATGAGCACTTTTGAGCACTGTATGGAAAATAATTTTGGGGGGTGAGCTTGTTAACTATGAAATTGTCCTTTTGGGGGTGGACATTAGAGATGCACTAGAACTCAACCTCGAACCAAAGCCAAACTTTTAGATAGCAGACAATCACATCCGACTGTTATCCTACCTTTCTGAGCATCAGCAAACAATGATTGTTAGCCCTTTTAATAAGCACTTGTACCCATCCCCCCACGTTGTATCTGTATTTTGACCCTCCCACTTAGATTGTAAGCTCTTCAGGGAGGGATTTCATTTCTAATGTGTTGAGGCTGTTGCACTTATATCAATTTTTCCTTATTTTATATATATGCTTTCTTAAAGGGCGAAAAAGTGAGAAAATTAACTTTTTTTCCCCTTTCCCTTCCATGTGTTCTATAATTCTCCCCAACCCCCAGAGTGTTTCACTTTTTTTTTTTTCATATCTGTTGTATTCATTAGATCAACTGGACTTGAAATGTAGTTCTTGATCGTTTCGCTAGTCATCCGACTGGCTTTCTCATTCAGAATGACTTGTACCAAGAATCTGTGGAAATTATGTACCCTGGAAAATCCCAATTGGCATATCACAGCCAGGTGTTAAGGGTGTGATTAGATAGTGGCTAAGAGGTGTTATAGGAACGCCCAGAGTAAGGTGTTAAAACAGCATTGTACTCTTCAAGACGTCTTCAAGAACTACATTTCAAGTCCAGTTGATCTATTGAATACACCAGATATACCATGACCTGGATGAATGAGAACCTTCACAAGCATATTCACTTTTTTCAGATTCCCGCTCTGTCCTGAGATACCAAATTTAGAAGAATATGTGATTGCATTCCTCTACTCTCCTACTTTTACTGTCAATCAAATCCATGACGTGATCCTCTTCCCTGCTCAAGTCCTCCCTCCCTCCTCCCAGCTCTGTTTGCACAACATAGAGATAACAGCATTATCAGGGGAGAGAGGTAGCTTTGACTGCAGAGATAAGGCTGCACTTGACCCTCTTCTTCATAGCTTTCACTGATTGAGGAGGGTCACAAAGAGAGAGATCGTATTGCAGTAGTGACTGTACTGTTCTCCCTCCTCTTCCGTGACTCCAGGATAGCTTGCTTTCTATTGGCCACTGTGCGTGGGTGTGTTTGTCGGATGTTTTGAACTTTTAACTAACCCTACTGCACATGATAAGCTTGTCGGTGGTTTGAGACATAAGGAGGTAACAGAGGGGAGGGGGAAGGGGAGTGCTGCACAGAGATTGGACACCATGGAAAACAAAGTCACTGACAGAGATAGGAGAAAGGCAGCACAGAGTACATTATTTAACTTTGCAATGGGGCAATGTGTTTTTTTTTCACTATAGATGCCCTTTAACTGATGTATAAAATTGTATTTAATTTGTTCTATCTGTAATAATGGCTTACACTTTTCCCCTTCTTTGTATACTCTGTATTTTATAATGTACAGCGCTGTGTACCCATGTGGCGATTTTTAAATAAATGGGTTTGTTTTTGAGCTATCAGAACTTTTATTGAAGTTCTATAGTTTCAGAACAAACCGAATTTAGAATTTCGGCCATCCTAGTGGACATGCCCCTTTAAAAAAAAAGGATTTTCTCATTTCAGTGACCATAATCTGCCATCCAGTGATTTCTTTGTATATTTACATTTCCTATGTAGACTTCCTGTTTGCAGTTGGGTTGATTCAGTTGCTCAGTAGAGATCTGAGCACGTTTGACCCATCCAACGCCAATCAGTAGAAATTACTGTTAGGAACTTTCAAGGAATTGGCACTCCTGGGAAGAAGAGGAACTGTTTGCAGAACCTAAAAAAAGCAGCTCATTACTGACCACAGAAAGCATAACAAAGGCAACGACATCAATTGATTTTTCAGTATGGAGATATGTTAACAGATGCAGCCTTTTTGTTTTGTGTAGATTTCATAAACACGGTATTACCGAGAAGTTAAAAAATCACTGTATATTTTAATAATGCCCAACGCACAGTTTAAGATCTGAAGGTTGGGAATTAAGTTGGCAGGTGGCCATCCACCGATTAGACATACGATCTGAGATGAATGTTGAATCGATTGTAATTTCGTGTGGAGCAGCTGTTTTGCCTGACAACATTTATAATCGAAATCTTGTTCGTAATCTCGATTGCACACCAGGCATTTATCAGAAAATCGCTTGAGCGTTGGAAGTTAAGTTTGCAGGATGCTGTATGTCAAGCATTAGAAAAGGTAAATGTTTAAAAAGGGCATCACATTACTATAATACACCAGAAGAAAATAGATGTATTTTGAATAGAAGGATACAACAGAGAATAATGTGAAGATTGATTTTTCTTGGTTTTTAAGTGTCCTTGTGCCATTGTAGTCATAGCACTTGAGTATTCCTACCTCCCATTCCAACCTTTTTTTTTTTTAAAGATGCACATCTCCTGCTAGTTTCACTTCAGCTTCAGCTTCTGACTACCATCATCATTGGTTGCTCCATTGCTGGCATACAGAGTATACCACAGAATGGGGAGATGCTGGAACTTAGAGCCAAAGTAAGGTGCAAGCCTTTGCATCCATTTTTAAAAAGGTATTGCTATTATGAAAAGCCAAACAACGGTAAAATACTTAATCCTATCTTATTTCAAGGTCATTTTTCTTGTTTTTGCAGGTTCTGGCTAATCAGTCTTCTTCTTCAGTTCATTTGCGGTATGCACATATCTATTTTGTACAGGAGCATTTCTACCCATGCCATTTTAAACATTTCTATATATCATTTTTCAGCAGGAGAATTATTCTTTATTTAAAACCCCCCAAAGTACCCAATGGAAGAAACGATCTACATAGAATACATCATCACACTAGGCCAATAGGAAACAGTCCACAGGGTGTGGGATTAGACTGGCACTATGAGCTGGACTAGGGCAAACTCAGGGTGAAGACTTAAAGGTTTAGGTCCTCACCCTGGGTACTAATAAAGGGGTGTTGGACTGTACCCCTTAAGGTACCCCCAAATCAAGCCACAGTTTCAATGAGAAAGGGCACTGAGTACTTGGTTATATGTTTGAAGTCACAATCCAAACTAAATCTAGAAATTCAATAAAGAAGCTCTTTATTCCTGTTTTACATTGGATGTTACTTTCAGGTGACTGGAAGGTCTGACAACAGATAAACAAAGAAGGTTTTTAAAAATCCCTATCATTCTGTCATCAGCCATTAAGTTAAAATATCTGCAGGGCAACATTCCAGAACTCAGTCTCATTAATTCGGTGGACATACAATAGGTTATGGATCTATAATGCCTTGCGGCAACCATGTGTAGCTGTCACTGATCAACATGAGAACTGGATGTTTTGAATGTTTGGCGACTCACACCCCAATTCATCACTAGGCAATGTGGCTCAGAACCCCGTTTTAGCAGAAATGTCAGAAATGTTCATTTTTCTTATAATGAGCTCAAATTCCTATTTATAAAATCCACTTTGTTGTAATCTCACCATTTACATTAAGTACTGCAAGATTGTTCAATAACTGATACTTGTGTAATAAATATTGAAATAAATTAAAAGGGGAACTGTGGTATCCAAAGTTTAAGTGAAAGGGCAGTTTCCTACCTTTAAAATGAGCATCAACTACCTCTCTACGTGCTCCACAGCCCAAGATTACAAAATGACTGACCAGAAAGTTAATGAATGGGAGGCTGACATTGTGACATTCCTGAGGCTGTCTCTGCACAGTGGCCGCCGCGCGAGCACAGCCGTTTTCCAAGAGTTTTCGGGGGGGGTGGTGGTAGGTTTGGTGGACCAGACATCCGGGAGTGGGCAGGGCCACGTGGGGCTGTAAGGGAAGGGCCAAGGGGGCTTGCAACTGAAGGGACCATGGGTCCATGAGTGGGAGGTACCAGGGGGGCTGCAAAGGGGTAGCACATGGCAGATGACTGACAGGTTTCAGAGCAGAAGCAGGAAGTGCAGGGGACCTGCTGATGCTCTGGCTTGCTATATCACACACACAAAATATAAATATCTTCAAAACTATGTAAATAAACACATGGAATAAATAGCAAAACTCTCAGCAGGCAATTCCTATCAATTTACCTAAAGTCATTTTGGACCACATTCCTCTTTAAAGTATATTTGTTGTATTCAGTTAGATCCAACTGTATCTTGAAGAAATTTCGCTAGCTTTTGACTGGCTTTCTCAATTCAGAATGACTTGTACAAGAATCGGTGGCAATAAATACCCTGGAATGTCACAATCAGTCATAGAACACCAGGGTGTTTAGGGACCATCTGATGCAAGGTGTGATTGCATTGTGGCAAAGGTGTTATCGGAAACTGCCCAGGGTAAAGGCATAAAACAGCATTGTACAGTGGCAAGAGTTGGTGTTGAACCCCCCTACCGCTATTCAGGCTTGGTTTCGTTATTTTCATTTAATGGCCTCCTTGACACCTCTCTTGCACCATTTCCATTGCCAAGATGTTGGCAACTTTTGAAGGTATGTCATTTTCCCTTAAGATGCAGGTCAGGCCCTGTGTCCCGAAACGAGGATGGCTCTTTTGTGCTGGGCCATACATTGGTGCAGCTGCTGTTTGGTCTCCCCCACATACAAATCAGACACTCTTCACTGCACAACGTATAATTATGTAGCAAGTAGGAAGTTGTTTCGATAACACCGCTTAGCCGCAATGGCAATCACACCTTGCTTCACGAAGGTTTCCTACCACCTATCTGTAATATGCTAATTGGGACTTTTCAGGGTACTTATATTGGCCAAGCATTCAGTCATTCTGAAATTGAGAAAGCCAGTCGGAATGACTAGCTAATCTCTTCAGACCTAAACTTTAAGTCCATTTGATCTAATTGAATACCACAGTTATTCCATGACCTAGATGAATGAAAAACCCTTCACAAAATAAATTATAGAATGTTTTTTTCTCTCTTCATGCAGGTATACTTTTTTTTTAATCCCCTCCTCCCTAGGGGGAACTTTATTGAGGTAAAAAAAATGTTGCATATATTGAAATTCACATATAACAAACGTAAAGTTTTTTGACAGTATACATTACTTTTTGTTTCTTATTGTATCTCGATGTTTACACTAATGTAAAAATTAAGACTAAAGAGGACTGATACATACACGTTTAACTCAAAACATTGCTATATTACTAAACCCTTTTTGTTGTGCTTGTTTTGTGTTCCTCATCTGGGGACTTTTTCACAATTGGGGGTGCTTTTCTTTTCAAGGTGTTTTGCCTATTAGGAAGTATATTTTACACTTACGCTTCATTCATTTAAATACTCATTCATTGCCTGTATTGGGAGATATTCCCAACATTTCCACACTTTGAGGGGGCATCCCCTGTGGGCATACTATTTAATTTACAGAATTACTGAGATTCTAACCATGGGCGTAACTACCAGGAAGCAACTTCCTATGATGGGTAACTCCTCCTCCCTGAAAACCACTGTGGATGAAGCATAGATACTGTAGCGCCCCATCATAATTTTGCTGGGGGGGCCAGTGATTTCCTAGTTATGTCACTGATTCTATCCATGCCATGTTTAAGGGCTGTTGCAATTCAGATTTAGGTATAAGAATTGGTGCCTTAATATTGTTTTGAAGACCTATAAAATTCACATGTAACCCCATGGTCTTGAATACTGCCCGCTAGCGTTACTTATGACATTCATGGTTAGGATTGGATTTGGGATATGGTGAATCCCGTATTTGCCCCAGTACATTTGCATGCTTTTGAAAACTGAACTAAGGCAAACTCAAACAATAGTTTTAAGACGGTCCAGAACCATTTTTATTGTTTTTTACTATTTTAATCATGTTTTTATATGTGCCTTTACCCAGCATTATACACAGGAATAAAGCATGTAAGCTAATTTGAATTGGGTGTGCACTAGGCTTCTATTTTGTGTGTATTATTATAACACCAACACCAATATCAGCACACAGGGAAATCAAAAGATTACAAGCTTCACAAAATGTTTCCACCAATAAAAGAATTACCAACGTAAAGGAGGGATTCACATACATATCTAAATCTGTTTATCAGTAACGTTGATACATTTATTGCTTGCAACTGAAAAGGCATTTGATTGGCGTTTGCTTCCCACAATTAACTAAAGCCATAAAACAGATTAACGCATGATCCAGATACATAACATCAGTGATGAACCGGTTAATACACGTATACATATACATCAGATGAACCAGGGAATCACGCATACATACATCAGGATGAACCAGTGTACCGATACATAACCTAGGCATGAACCAGGTTAATACCGATATATAACATCAGGTATGAACCAGGTGTATACCGATACATCACATCAGAGTTAACCATGTGATACCGATACATAACATCAGATTATGAACCATGTAATGCCGATACTAACATCATGAGAACCGAGGTGATACCGATGACATAACATCAGGATGGAACCGAAGATACGATACACACGATAACGCAGTTAACCGACAACCTGGATGAACCAGGTGATAACCGTTATCACATCAGATGACTCAGGGATAGTACATAACACGGATGAAGATAAACCGATACTAAACAAACATACCCAGGGATGATACCAGGTGAAATACCGATACATAACATCACACAGATGTACCAGTGTGATACCGATACAAATAACATCAGGGATGAACCAGGTGATACCCGATTACATAACATCATTATGAACCAGGTGATAAACGCATAATCATCAACGGATGACCAGGTTACAATCGATACCTAACATCAGGATGAACCAGGTGTTATAAAAAGTACATAACCTCATGATACCAGTGATCCGAGTACATAACAAAATCACGGATGGAAACCAGGTGATACCGATACATACCCACAGAAACCAGTAGAATCGAGGATGACCAGTGATACGATACATAAATGATGACCCGTGATCACAATACATAACCATCAGGATAGAACTCAGGTATTACCGATACAAATAACATCGGATAACATGTGATAAACAGCTACTCAACAACCATCAGGTAAACCGAAATGAACATCAAGGTGAACCGAGTCATAACTCAGGGATGACACGTATCCGATCATACAAGTATGGAAACCAGGTATCCGCATACATAACACCAGATACCAGGTGAAAACACAAGTATACAACAACAGGATACCAGTGACGCTACATACAGTCAAAACGGTATACCATATATATACTCGATTAACGGTTACACATTACACGGATGAACCCAGGTGATACCGATACTCACATCAGGAATGAACACTCAGGTTAATACGACATAAACCATAGATGAATACACAGGATGAATACACCAGGTAACGGATCCGATGATCATATACATCATCAAAGGATGTAACCTAGTGATACCGATACTATACACCCAGTAGGATGAAACCAGGTGATAGACGCGATATACATTAACATCATTAATGAACCAGGGATATGAACCGATACATAACAATCAGGATGAACAGCAGGTATAAAAAACTCGGATATACTAACATCAAACTGAACCAGGTGAATAACCGATACATAACATCAGGCATGAACTCAGGTGATACCGATACATAACATCAGGATAGACCGAGGTGATACCGATACACAAAAACATCGAGGATTACGGGAAACCGTACATCAAGTCAGATCGATACCACCTGAGCATGTGATACCGATACATCACATACAGAAAAGTTTTCCATATCTCATCCCATTCAGATGTACAGTGATACCGAGGTAAACTCCGATGAACCGTAATACCATACAACATCAGGATAATTACCAGGTGATACCCGACTAACATCACATCGGATGACCTAGGTTGATCCGATACATAGAGACGATCAGGATTGAGAACCAGGTGTATACCGATACTAAACATCAGTGATGAACCAGTGGAACCGATAACAATCACTATCATAGAAGACGCATTTAGATATACCACGAGTGATACGATCATAAACATGCAGGATGAACTCTAGGTGATCATGATCATAAACTACAGGATGACCATGGGGTATACCGATACAATCACATCAGGATGAATAACCAGGTGTAATACCGATAATCAGCAATCAAGGATTAACCAGATGTGTACCGATACATCACATCCAGATTGCCGAGGTAACCAGTGAAACAACTCACATCAAGGATGAACCATGTGTACCGAGTACTCACACAGGATAACCAGTGAATACCGATGACACTCAATCAGCATGATACCAGGTTGGATACCGATACATCACACAGGAATGTACCCCAGGTTCCGATACCACTCAGATAAACCATACATAATCACTCAGGATGAGCAATACCAAACAAACATCAGGATGACGTGATCCGATACTCAAACATCAGATGAACCAGGTGATTACCGATACATCACTCAGTATCAATACCAGTGATAATCCGATACATATCCGATCCAGGATGAACCAGTGCATACCTGATACATAACCTACATCAGATTGGAACCAGTGATACCGATACATTAACATCAGGATTTGAACCGATGAACCTACACAGATACGGTGATACTCGATGACGACTAAACTACAGGAGTGCGATGAACTCAGATGTAATACCATACATAACATCAGATGAACCAGGTGATTTCCGCAACATAACATCAGGCATGAACCAGGTGATACATAATAACTTGATGACCAGTGAACCATCACAATCAGGAGATGAACCAGGTGATACCGATACATAACATCAAGGATGAACCAGATTGATACCTGATACAATAAAAACAGCATCAGTGTATGAACCAGGTGATCCGATCACATCACATCAGGTGAACCAGGGATCTACCGATAGCATAATCGGCATGAACCAGGTAGATTACCATACAAAACATCAGATGAACTCAGGTTGACTACCGATACAATCCCATCATGGATGAACCGGATGATACCGATATCATAACATCAGTAGATGATACCAGGTGATACCGATACATACATCAGGGATGCTTGAAACCAGGTATAACGCTACATCAAACTCAGATGAACCAGAAACCACAAAACCAGATGATACCGAGACATACACCTCAGGATGAACCTACGTCTTCAAGAACTACATTTCAAGTCCAGTTGATCTAATTGAATACAACAGATATACCATGACCTGGATGAATGAGAACCTTCACAAGCATATTCACTTTTTTCAGATTCCCGCTCTGTCCTGAGATACACAATTTAGAAGAATATGTGATTGCATTCCTCTACTCCTACTTTTACTGTCAATCAAATCCATGACGTGATCCTCTTCCCTGCTCAAGTCCCTCCCTCCTCCCAGCTCTGTTTGCACAAACATAGAGATAACAGCATTAGCAGGGGAGAGAGGTAGCTTTGACTGCAGAGATAAGGCTGCACTTGACCCCTCTTCTTCATAGCTTTCACTGATTGAGGAGGGGTCACAAAGAGAGAGATCGTATTGCAGTAGTGACTGTACTGTTCTCCCTCCTCTTCCGTGACTCCAGGATAGCTTGCTTTCTATTGGCCACTGTGCGTGGGTGTGTTTGTCAGGATGTTGAACTTTTAACTCCTACTGCACATGATAAGCTTGTCGGTTAGTTGAGACATGAAGGAGGTAACAGAGGGGAGGGGGAAGGGGGAGTGCTGCACAGAGATTGGACACCATGGAAAAACAAAGTCACTGACAGAGATAGGAGAAAGGCAGCACAGAGTACATTAATTTAACTTTGCAATGGGGCAATGTGTTTTTTTTCACTATAGATGCCCTTTAACTGATGTATAAAATTGTATTTAATTTGTATCTATCTGTATAATGGCTTACACTTTTCCCCTTCTTTGTATACTCTGTATTTTATAATGTACAGCGCTGTGTACCCATGTGGCGATTTTTAAATAAATGGGTTTGTTTTTGAGCTATAGAACTTTTATTGAAGTTCTATAGTTCAGAAACAAACCGAAATTTAGAAAGTTCGGCCATCTCTAGTGGACATGCCCTTTAAAAAAAAGGATTTTCTCATTTCAGTGACCATAATCTGCCCATCCAGTGATTTCTTTGTATATTTACATTTCCTAGTGTAGACTTCCTGTTTGCAGTTGGGTTGATTCAGTTGCTCAGTAGAGATCTGAGCACGTTTGACCCATCCAACAGCCAATCAGTAGAAATTACTGTTAGGAACATTTCAAGGAATTGGCACATCCTGGGAAGAAGAGGAACTGTTGCAGAACCTAAAAAAGCAGCTCATTACTGACCACAGAAAGCATAACAAAGGCAACGACATCAATTGATTTTTCAAGTATGGAGATATGTTAACAGATGCAGCCTTTTTGTTTTGTGTAGATTTCATAAACACGGTATTACCGAGAAGTTAAAAAATCACTGTATATTTAATAATAATGCCCAACGCACAGTTTAAGATCTGAAGGTTGGGAATTAAGTTGGCAGGTGGCCATCCACCGATTAGACATACGATCTGAGATGAATGTTGAATCGATTGTAATTTCGTGTGGAGCAGCTGTTTTGCCTGACAACATTTATAATCGAAATCTTGTTCGTAATATCGATTGCACACCAGGCAGTTATCAGAAAATCGCTTGAGCGTTGGAAGTTAAGTTTGCAGGATGCTGTATGTCAAGCATTAGAAAAGGTAAATGTTTAAGAAAAGGCATCATTACTATAATACACCAGGAAAGAAAATAGATGTATTTTGAATAGAATAGGATACAACAGAGAATAATGTGAAGATTGATTTTTCTTGGTTTTTAAGTGTCCTTGCCATTGTAGTCATAGCACTTGAGTATTCCTACCTCCCATTCCAACCTTTTTTTTTTTTTAAGATGCCACATCTCCTGCTAGTTTCAGCTATCAGCTTCTGACTACCATCATCATTGGTTTGCTCCATTGCTGGCATACAGAGTATACACACAGAATGGGGAGATGCTAGGAACTTAGAGCCAAAGTAAAAGGTGCAAGCCTTTGCATCCATTTTTAAAAAGGTATTGCTATTATGAAAAGCCAAACAACGGTAAAAATACTTAATCCTATCTTATTTCAAGGTCATTTTTCTTGTTTGCAGGTTCTGGGCTATCATGTCTTCTTTTCAGCTTTGGCAGGTATGCAACATATCTATTTGTGTACAGGAGCATTTCTACCCATGCCAGTTCTAGAACATTTCTATATATCATTTTCAGCAGGAGAATTATTCTTTATTTAAACCCCCCAAAGTACCCAATGGGAAGAAACGATCTACATAGAATACATCATCACATAGGCCAATAGGGAAACAGTCCACAGGGTGTGGGATTAGACTGGCACTATGAGCTGGACTAGGGCAAACTCAGGGGTGAAGACTTAAAGGTTTAGGTCCTCACCCTGGGTACTATAAAGGGGTGTTGGACTGTACCCCTTAAGGTTACCCCAAATCAAGCCACATGTTCACATGAGAAAGGGCACTGAAGTACTTGGTTATATGTTTGAAGTCACAATCCAAACTAAATCTAAGAAAATTACCAAATAAAGAAGCTCTTTATTCCATTGGTTTACATTGGATGTTACTTTAGGTGACTGGAAGGTATTGACACAGATAAACAGAAGAAGGTTTTAAAAATCCTTCATTCTGTCATCAGCCATTAAGTTAAAATATCTGCAGGGGCACATTCCAGAACTAGCTCATTAATTCGGTGGACATACAATAGGTTATGGATCTATAATAGCCTTGCGGCAACCATGTGTAGCTGTCACTGATCAACATGAGAACTGGATGTTTTGAATGTTTGGCGACTCACACCCCATTCATCACTAGGCAATGTGGCTCAGAACTCCGTTTTAGCAGAAATGTCAAGAAATGTCATTTTTCTTATAATGAGCTCAAATTCTATTTATAAAATTCCACTTTGTTGTAATCTACCATTTACATTAAGGTACTGCAAGATTGTTCAATACTGATACTTGTGTAATAATAATTTGAAATAAATTAAAGGGGAACTGTGGTATCCAAAGTTTAAGTGAAAGGGCAGTTTCCTACCTTTAAAATGAGCCATCAACTACCTCTCTACGTGCTCCACAGCCCAAGATATACAGAAATGACTGACCAGAAAGTTAATGAATGGGAGGCTGACATGTGACATTCCTGAGGCTTCTCCTGCACAGTGCCGCCGCGAGCACAGCCTGTTTCCACAGAGTTTTCGGGGGGGGGTGGTGGTAGGGTTGGTGGACCAAGACATCCGGGAGTGGGCAGGGCCACGTGGGGCTGTAAGGGAATGGGCCAAGGGGGGCTTGCAACTGAAGGGACCATGGGGTCCATGAGTGGGAGGGACCAGGGGGGCTGCAAAGGGGAGGAGACACAGGGCAGATGACTGACAGGTTTCAGAGCAGGAAGCAGGAAGTGCAGGGGACCTGCTGATGCTGCTGCTATATCACACACAAAAATATAAATATCTTCAAAACTATGTAAAATAAACAATGGAAATAAATAGCAAAAACTCTCAGCAGGGCAATTCCTATCAATTTACCTAAAGTCATTTTTGGACCACAGTTCCTCTTTAAAGTATATTTGTTGTATTCAGTTAGATCAACTGGATCTTGAAGAAATTTCGCTAGTCTTTTGACTGGCTTTCTCAATTCAGAATGACTTGTACAAGAATCTGTTGGCAATAAATACCCTGGAATGTCACAATCAGCATATAACAGCCAGGTGTTAGGGACCATCTGATGCAAGGTGTGATTGCATTGTGGCAAGAGGTGTTATCGAAACTGCCCAGGGTAAGGCATAAAAACAGCATTGTACATGGCAGAGAGTTGGTGTTGAACCCCCCTACCGCTATTCAGGCTTGGTTTCTTTATTTTCATTTAAATGGCCTCCTTGACACCTCTCTTGCACCATTTCATTGCCAAGATGTTGGCAATCTTTGAAGGTATGTCATTTTCCCTTAAGATGCAGGTACAGGGCTGTGTCCTGAAACGAGGAATTGGCTCTTTTGTGCTGGGCCATACATTGGTGCAGCTGCTGTTTGGTCTCCCCCACATACAAATCAGAACACTCTTCACTGCACAACGTATATGATGTAGCAATGGGAAGTTTCGATAACACCGCTTAGCCGCAATGCAATCACACCTTGCATTCAGAAGGTTCCTAACACCTATCTGTAATATGCTAATTGGGACTTTTCAGGGTACTTATATTGCCAACAGATTCAGTCATTCTGAATTGAGAAAGCCAGTCGGATGACTAGCGAAATCTCTTCAAGACCTAAACTTTAAGTCCAGTTGATCTAATTGAATACAACAGATATTCCATGACCTAGATGAATGAGAACCTTCACAAAAATAAATTATAGAATGTTTTTCTCTTCATGCAGGTATACTTTTTTTTAAATCCCCTCCCTAGGGAGGAACTTTATTGAGGTAAAAATAAAATGTTGCATATATTGAAATTCACATATAACAAACGTAAAAGTTTTTGACAGTATACATTACTTTTTGTTTCTTATTGTATCTCGATGTTTACACTAATGTAAAAATTAAGACTAAAGAGGACTGATAACAGTACAGTTTAACTCAAACATTGCTATATTACTAAACCCTTTTTTGTTTGCTTGTTTTGTTTCTCATCTGGGGACTTTTTTCACAATTGGGGGGTGCTTTTCCTTTATCAAGGTGTTTTGCCTATTAGGAAGTATATTTACACTTACGCTTCATTCATTTAAATACTCATTCATTGCCTGTATTGGGAGATATTTCCCAACAGTTCCACACTTTGAGGGGGCAACCCCTGTGGGCATACATTTACAGAATTACTGAGATTCTAACCAGGGGCGTAACTACCAGGGAAGCAACTTCCTATGATGGGTACAGCCTCCTCCCTGAAAACCACTGTGGATGAAGCATAGATACTGTAGGAGCCCCATCATAATTTTGCTGGGGGGGCCAGTGATTCCTAGTTATGTCACTGATTCTAAGGCCATGTTTAAAGGGCTGTTGCAATTCAGATTTAGGTATAAGAATTGGTGCCTTAATATTGTTTGAAGACCTAGTAAAATTCACAGTGTAACCCCATGGTCTTGAAATACTGCCCTCTAGCTGTACTTTATGACATTCATGGTTAGGTTGGATTTGGGATATGGTGAATCCCGGATTTGCCCCAGTACATTTGCATGCTTTGAAAACTGAACTAAGGCAAACTCAAACAATAGTTTTAAGGGTCCAGAAACATTTTTATTGTTTTTACTATTTTAATCATGTTTATATGTGCCTTTACCCAGCATTACACAGGAATAAAGCATGTAAGCAATTTGAATTGGGTGTGCACTAGGCTTCTATTTTGTGTGTATTATTATAACACCAACACAAATATCAGCACACAGGGAAATCAAAAAGATTACAAGCTTCAAAATGTTACCACCAATATAAAATTACCAACGTAAAGGAGGGATCACATACATAACTAAATCTGTTTATCAGTAACGTTGATACATTTATTGCTTGCAACTGAAAAGGCATTTGATTGGCAAGTTTGCTTCCCACAATTAATAAGCATAAAACAAGATTAACCAGATGATACAGATACATAACATCAGGATGAACCAGGTAATACCGATACATAACATCAGGATGAACCAGGTGATACCGATACATAACATCAGGATGAACCAGGTGATACCGATACGTACTCAGGTGACGCGGTTTAATACCGATTATAACCATCAGGATGAACCGGTATACCGATACAACTCACATCCATCAGGATGAACCAGGTGATCCGATACATAACATCAGGATGAACCAGGTAATACCGATCATACATCAGGATGAACCAGTGATACCGATACATAACATCAGGATGAACCATATGATACCATACTAACATCAGGATGAACCAGGTGATACCGATACATAACATCATCAGATTAACCAGGTGATACCTTATACATAACATCAGGAGATGAACCAGTGATACCGATACATAACATCAGGATACCCAGGTATACCGATACTAACATCATGATGAACCAGGTGATACCGATACATACATCAGTCAGCGATGAAACCCAGGTGATACCGATACATAACATCAGGATGACCAGGTGATACCGATACATAACATCAGATAACCCGTGATACATACAACATCAGGATGAACCAGTGATACCGATACATACACATCAGGATGACCAGGTGATACCGATACATACATCAGGATGACCAGTGATACGATACAAAATCACATCATGATGAACCAGTGATACCGATACATACACATCAGGATGAACCAGGTGATACCATACATAACATCAGGATGAACCAGTAATACCGATACATACATCAGATGAACCAGGTGTAAAAATACATCAACAGGATGAAACCAGGTGATACCGATACATAACATCAGGATGAACCAGTGATACCGATACATCACATCAGGATGAACCAGTTACCGATACATACATCAGGATGAACCAGGTGATACCGAACATAACATCAGGATGAACCAGGTGATACCGTACATAACATCAGATGACCATGATCCGATATAACCATCAGATGAACCAGTGGATACCGATACATACATCAGATGAACCAGGTTAACCGATACATAAACATCAGGATGAACCAGGTGATACCATACATAACATCAGGATGAACCAGGTGATACCGATATATAACATCAGGATGAACCAGGTGATACCGATACTCACATCAGGATGAACCAGGTGATACCGATACATAACATCAGGATGAACCAGTGATCCGATACATAACATCAGGATGAACCAGGTGATACCGATACATAACATCAGGATGAACCAGGTGATAACCGATACATAACCATCATGATGAACCAGGTTGATACCGATACATAACCATCAGGATGAACCAGGTGATACCGATCAACAAATCATCAGGATGAACCAGGTGATACCGATACTAACATCAGATGAACCAGTGTACCGTACAACTCAGATGAACCAGTGATACCGATACATCACATCAGGATGAACCAGGTGATACCGATATAAACATAAGGATGAACCAGGTAATACCGATACATAACATCAGGATGAACCAGGTGATACCGATACATCACACATATCAGGATGAACCAGGTGATACCGATACATACATCAGGTGAACCAGGTGATCCGATCATAAACATCAGATGAACCGGTGATACCGATACATAAACACATCAGGATA
Source organism: Hymenochirus boettgeri (assembly GCA_019447015.1). Taxonomy (NCBI): domain Eukaryota; kingdom Metazoa; phylum Chordata; class Amphibia; order Anura; family Pipidae; genus Hymenochirus; species Hymenochirus boettgeri. The sequence goes on along the minus strand of CM033475.1, from coordinate 46,792,942 downwards.
AACCAGTTGATACCGATAATACATCAGATGAACCAGTGATACAGATACATACACATCAGGATGAACCAGGTGATACCGATACATCTCTAGGATGAACCAAGGTGTAACAGATCATCATCATGCAGTATGAACAGGTGATACCGATACATCACATCAGGATGAACCAGTGATCCCGATACATCAACATCAGAATGAACAGTGATACCGATACATCACATCAGGATAAACCAGGTGATACCGTACATCACAATCAAGGATGAACCAGGTGATACCGATACAATCACATCAGGATGAACCAGGTGATACCGATACATCACATCAGATGAACCAGGTAACCGATACATCACATCGATGAACCGGTGATACCGATACATCACATCAGGATGAACCAGGACAGAACCGATACATACATACATCAGATAACCAGGTTATCCGATACATAAACATCAGGGATGACCAGGTGATACCGATACATAACATCAGGATGAACCAGATGATACCATACATACATCAGGATGACCCAGGTATACCGATACATAACATCAGGATGAACCAGGTGATACCGATACATAACATCAGGATAGAACCAGGTGATACCGATACATACACATCAGGATGAACCAGTGATTACCGATACATAACATCAGGATGAACCAGGTGATACCGATACATCACATCAGGATGAACCAGGTGATACCGATACATCCATCAGGATAACATATGATAACGTACTACCATCAGATGAACCGTGATACGATACACTCACATCAGGATGAACCAGGTAACCGATCATAACATCAGGATGAACCAGGTGATACCGATACTAACATCGATGAACCAGGTATACGATACTAACATCAGGATGAACCGGTGATACCGATACATAACATCAGGATGAACAGGTGATACCGATACATAACATCAGATGAACCAGTGATAACAGATACATCACATCAGGATGAACAGTGATACCGATACTAAACATCAGGATGACCCCGGTGATACCGATACATAACATCAGGATGAACCAGGTGATACCGATACATAACATCAGGATGAACAGGTGATACCGATACATCACATCAGGTTGAACCAGGTAATACCGATACATAACATCACATAGATGAAACCTGGTAATACGTACATAACACAGGATGAACCAGGTGATACCGATACATCACATCAGGATGAACCATGTACCGATACAAACATCAGGATGAACCTGGTAATAACCGATACATAACATCAGATGAACCAGGTGATACCGATACATACATCAATATGAACCAGGTGATACCGATACATACATCAGGATGAACCAGTGATACCGATACATAACATCAGGATGAACCAGGTAATACCGATACATAACATCAGGATGAACCTGGTAATACCGATACATAACATCAGGATGAACCTGGTAATACCGATACATAACATCAGGATGAACCTGGTAATACCGATACATAACATCATGGAACCAGTGATAACCGATACATAACATCAGGATGAACCAGGTGATACCGATACTAACATCAGATGAACCAGGTGATAAAAATACATAACATCAGGATGAACCAGGTGATACCGATACATAACATCAGGATGAACCAGGTGATACAGATACATCACATCAGGTTGAACCAGGTAATACCGATACATAACATCAGGATGAACCAGGTAATACCGATACATAACATCAGATGAACCTGGTAATACCGATACATACACATCAGGATGAACCAGGTGATACCGATACATAACATCAGGATGAACCAGTGATACCGATACATAACATCAGGATGAACCAGGTAATACCGATACATAACATCAGGATGAACCAGGTGATACCGATACATAACATCAGGATGAACCAGGTGATACCGATACATAACATCAGGATGAACCAGGTGATACCGATACATCACATCAGGATGAACAGGTGATACCGATATATCACATCAGGATGAACCAGGTGATACCGATACATAACATCAGGATGAACCAGGTGATACCGATACATAACATCAGGATGAACCAGGTGATACCGATACAACCATCAGGATGAACCAGGTGATACCGATACATACATCAGATGAACCAGGTGATACCGATACATAAACATCAATGAAACCAGTGATACCGTACATACATCAGATGAACCAGGTAATACCGATACATAACATCAGGATGAACCAGGTGATACCGATACATAACATCAGGATGAACCAGGTGATACCGATACATAACATCAGGATGAACAGGTGATACCGATACATAACATCAGGATGAACCAGGTGATACCCGATACATCACATCAGGATGAACCAGTGATACCGATACAAATCACATCAGGATGAACCAGGTGATACCGATACATAACATCAGGATGAACCAGGTGATACCGATACATCACATCAGGATGAACCAGGTGATACCGATACATAACATCAGGATGAACCAGGTGATACAGATACATAACATCAGGATGAACCAGATGATACCGATACATAACATCAGGATGAACCAGGTGATACAGATACATCACATCAGGATGAACCAGGTGATACCGATACATACCTCAGGATAACCATGATACCGATACATAACATCAGGATGAACCAGGTGATACCGATACTAACATCATGATGAACCAGGTGATACACCGATACATAACATCATGGATGAACCAGGTGATACCGATACATAACATCAGGATGAACCAGTGATACCGATACATAACATCAGGATGAACCAGGTGATACCGATACATAACATCAGGATGAACCAGGTGATACCGATACATAACATCAGATGACCAGTGATAGATACTACCAGGATGAACCAGGTGATACAGATACATCACATCAGGATGAACCAGGTGATACCGATACATAACATCAGGATGAACCAGTGATACCGATACATAACATCAGGATGAACCAGGTGATACCGATACATAACATCAGGATGAACCAGGTGATACCGATACATAACATCAGATGAACCAGGTGATACCGATACATAACATCAGGATGAACCAGATGATACCGATACATAACATCAGGATGAACCAGGTGATACCGATACATAACATCAGATGAAAACCAGTGTGATAACGATACATAACATCAGGATGAACCAGTGATACCGATACATACATCAGATGAACCAGGTGATACCGATACAAACATCAGGATGAACCATGTGATACCGATACATCACATCAGGATGAACCAGTGATACCGATACATAACATCAGGATGAACCAGGTGATAACCGATACATAACATCATGCGGAACCAGTGATCCCGATACATAACATCAGGATGAAACCAGGTGATACCATCCATCACATCAGGATGAACAGGTGATACCGATACATAACTTCAGGATGAACAGGGTGAATACCGATACATAACATCAGGATGAACCAGGTGATACCGATATATAACATCAGTGATACAGTTGATACCGTATATACCATCAGATGAACCAGGTGATACCGATACATCACATCAGGATAAACCAGGTGAATACCGATAACATCACATCAGATGAACAGTGATACCGATACATCACATCAGGATAAACCAGGTGATACCGATACATCACATCAGGATGAACCAGGTGATACCGATACATCACAATCAGGATGAACCAGGTGATACCGATACATCACATCAGGATGAACCAGGTGATACCGATACATCACATCAGGATGAACCAGGTGATACCGATACATCATCATGACAAACCAGGTGATACCAGATACATAACATCAGGATGAACCTGGTAATCCCGATACATAACTCAATGAACCTGGTAATACCGATACATACATCAGATGAACCTGGTAATACCGATACATAACTCATATGAACCTGGTATACCGATACATACATCAGGATGAACCTGGTATACCGATACATAACTATCAGAAATGAACCTGGTAATACCGATACATAACATCAGAATGAACCTGGTAATACCGATACATAACATCAGGATGAACCTGGAATACCGATACATAACATCAGGATGAACCTGGTAATACCGATACATAACATCAGTATGAACCAGGTGATACCGATACTAACATTAGGATGAACCAGGTGATACCGATACATCACATCAGGATGAACCAGGTGATACCGATACATCACATCAGGATGAACCAGGTGATACCGATACATCACATCAGGATGAACCAGGTGATACCGATACATAACATCAGGATGAACCAGGTGATACCGATACATAACATCAGGATGAACCAGGTGAACCGATCATAACATCAGGATGAACCAGGTGATACCGATACATAACATCAGGATGAACCAGGTGATACCGATACATAACATCAGGATGAACCAGGTGATACCGATACATAACATCAGGATGAACCAGTGATACCGATACATAACATCAGGATGAACCAGGTGATACCGATACATAACATCAGATGAACCAGGTGATACCGATACATAACATCAGGATGAACCAGGTAATACCGATACATAACATCAGGATGAACCAGGTAATACCGATACATAACATCAGGATGAACCAGGTGATACCGATACTAACATCAGGATGAACCAGGTGATACAGATACATAACATAAGGATGAACCAGGTGATACCGATACATAACATCAGGATGACCGTGTACCGATAATAACTCAGGATGAACCAGGTATACCGATACATCACATCAGGATGAACCAGGTGATACCGATACATAACATCAGGATGAACCATTGATACCGATACATAACATCAGATGAACCAGGTGTACAGATACATACATCAGGATGAACCAGGTGATACCGATACATAACATCAGGATGACCAGGTGATACCGATCCATAACATCAGATGAACCAGGTGAACCGATACATAACATCAGGATGAACCAGGTGATACCGATACATAACATCAGGATGAACAGTGATACCGTACAAACAATCAGGATAACAGTATACATATACTCACATCAGGATGAACACAGATGATAACCGATACATACATCCAGGATGAACCAGGTGATACCGATACATAACATCAGGATGAACCAGGTGATATACCGATACATAACATCAGGAGAACCAGGTGATAACCGAATACACACATCAGTTGAACCAGTAATACCGATACATAACATCAGGATGAACCTGGTAATACCGTTACATACATCAGGATGAACCAGGTGATACCGATACATCACATCAGGATGACCAGGTGATACCGATCATACATCAGGATGAACCTGGATACCGATACATACATCAGGATGAACCAGGTGATACCGATACAAACATCAGGATGAACCAGGTGATACCGATACATAACACAGGATGACCCGGTGATACCGATACATCACATCAATGAACCAGGTAATACGATACATAACATCAGGATAACCGGTAATACCGATACATACCTCAGGATAAACCAGTTGATACCATACATACATCAGGATGAACCAGGTGATACCGATACATAACATCAGGATGAACCAGGTGATACCGATACATAACATCAGGATGAACCAGGTGATACCGATCATAACATCAGGATGAACCAGGTGATAAAAATACATAACATCAGGATGAACCAGGTGATACCGATACATAACATCAGGATGAACCAGGTGATACAGATACATCACATCAGGTTGAACCAGGTAATACCGATACATAACATCAGGATGAACCAGGTAATACCGATACATACCATCAGGATGAACCAGGTGATACCGATACATAACATCAGGATGAACCAGGTGATACCGATACATAACATCAGGATGAACCAGGTGATACCGATACATAACATCAGGATGAACCAGGTAATACCGATACATAACATCAGGATGAACCAGGTGATACCGATACATAACATCTCAGATGAACCAGTGATACCGATACATAACACAGGATGAACCAGGTGAACCGATACATCATCAGGATGAACCAGGTGATACCGATATATCACTCAGGATGAACCAGTGATACCGATACATAACCATCAGGATGAACCAGGTGACCGATACATAACATCAGGATGAACCAGGTGATACCGATACATACATCAGATGACCATGATACCGTACTAACATCAGGATGAACCAGGTGATACCGATACTAACATCATGAATCAGGTATACGATACATAACATCAGATGAACCAGGTGATACCGATACATAACATCAGATGAACCAGGTGATACCGATACATAACATCAGGATTAACCAGGTGTACCGATACAAACATCAGGATGAACCAGGTGATACCAGTACATAACATCAGGATGACCAGGTGATACAGGATACATCAAACATCAGGATGAACCAGGTGATACCGATACATCAACATCAGGATGAACCGGTGATACGATACATAACATCATGAGAACCAGGTGATACCGATACATCACATCAGGATGAACCAGGTGATACCGTACATAACATCGGATAACCAGTGATCAGATACATCACATCAGGATGAACCAGTTGATACGATAATACATCAGGATGAACCAGGTGATACAGATACATCACATCAGGATGAACCAGTGATACCGATACATACATCAGGATGAACCAGTGATACCGATACATAACATCAGGATGAACCATGTGATACCGTCATAACATCAGAGATGAACCAGTGATACCGTACATAAACATCAGGATGAACCAGGTGAAACCGATACATAACATCAGATGAACCAGGTGCACGATACATAACATCAGGATGACCAGGTGATACCGTACATAACATCAGGATGAACCATTTGATACCGATACATAACATCAGGATGAACCAGTGTTACGATACATAACATCAGGATAACCAGTGATACGATACAACATACATCATCAGGTGAACCAGGTGATACCGTACATAACAATCAGGATGAACCAGTGATACCGATACATAACATCAGGATGAACCAAGGATACCGATACATACATCAGATGAACCAGGTGATACCGATACATAACATCAGGATGAACCAGAGTGATACCGATACATAACATCAGGATGAACCAGGTGATACCGATACATAACACTCGGATGAACCGGTGATACCGATACATAACATCAGGATAACCAGTGTGATAACCGATACATAACATCAGGATGAACCAGGTGATACCGATACATAACATCAGGATGAACCAGGTGATACCATACATACACTCAGGATAACCAGGTGATACCGATACATCACATCAGGATGAACCAGATGATACCGATACATAACATCAGATGAACCAGGTGATACCGATACATAACTCAGGATAACCAGTGATAAACCATCATAACATCAGGATGAACCAGGTGATACCAATACATCACATCAGGATGAACCAGGTGATACCGATACATAACATCAGGATGAACCAGGTGATACCGATACACATCCGGATGAACAGGTTGATACCGATACATAAATCAGATAACCAGTGTATACCGATATATAACATCAGGATGAACCAGGTGATACAATACATCACATCAGGATAACCAGGTGATACCGATACATCACATCAGGATAACCAGGTGATACCGATAATCAACATCAGGATGAACCAGGTGATACCGATACATCACATCAGGATGAACCAGGTGATACCGATACATCACATCAGGATGAACCAGGTGATACCGATACATCACACTCAGGATGAACCAGGTGATACCGATACATCACATCAGGATGAACCAGGTGATACCGATACAACATCAGGATGAACCTGGTAATACCGATACATAACATCAGGATGAACCTGGTAATACCGATACATAACATCAGGATGAACCTGGTAATACCGATACATAACATCAGGATGAACCTGTTAATACCGATACATAACATCAGGATGAACCTTGTAAATACCGATACATAACATCAGGATGAACCTGGTAATACCGATACATAACATCAGGATGAACCTGGTAATACCGATACATAACATCGGATGAACCATGGTATACCGATACATAACATCAGGATGAACCTGTAAATACCGATACATACCATCAGGATGACCTGTATACCGATACATAACATCAGATGAACCGTGATACCGATACATAACATCAGGATGACCAGGTGATACCGATACATCCTAAGATGAACCAGGTGATACCGATACATAACATCAGGATGAACCAGTGAATCCGATACATACATCAGGATGAACCAGGTGATACCGATCAAAATCACATCAGGATGAACCAGGTGATACCGATACATAACATCAGATGAACACCAGTGAACGATACATAACACATATGAACCTGGTACCGAACATAACATAGATGAACCAGGTGATACCGATACATAACATCAGGATGAACCAGGTGATACCGATACATAACATCGATGAACCAGGTGATACCGTACAACATCAGGATGAACCAGGTGATCCGATACATAACATCAGGATGCACCAGGTGATACCGATACATACATCAGGATGAACCAGGTGATACCGATACATAACATCAGGATGAACCAGGTATATCCCGATACATAACATCAGGATGAACCAGGTATACCGATACATCTAACATCAGGATGAACCAGGTAAATACCGATACATAACATCAGGATGAACCAGGTAATACCGATACATAACATCAGGATGAACCATGTGATACCGATACCTAACATCAGGATGAACCAGGTGATGACAATACATACATCAGGATGAACCAGTGATACCGATACATAACATCAGAATGAACCAGTGATACAGATACATCACATCAGGATGAACCAGGTGATACCGATACTAACATCAGGATGAACCAGTGATACCGATACATAACAGGATGAACCAGGTGATACATATACATCACATAGGATGAACCAGTTGATACCGATCATAATACATCAGGATGAACCAGTGATACCGATACATAACATCTGAACCAGGTGATACAGATACATCACATCAGGATGAACCAGGTGATACCGATACATAACTCAGATGAACCAGGTGATAAAATCATAACATCAGGATGAACCAGGTGATACCGATACAAACATCAGGATGAACCAGGTGATACCGATAACATACATCAGGAGAACCAGGTGATACCGATACATCACATCAGGATGAACCAGGTGATACCGATACATCATATCAGGATGAACCAGGTGATACCGATACATAACATCAGGATGAACCAGGTGATACAGATACATAACATCAGGATGAACCAGATGATACCAATACATAACATCAGGATGAACCAGGTGATACAGATACACACATCAGGATGAACCAGATGATACCGATACATAACATCAGGATGAACCAGTGATACAGGTACATCACATCAGGATGAACCAGGTGATACCGATACATAACATCAGGATGAACCAGATTATACCGATACATAACCATCAGGATGAACCAGGTGATACAGATACATCACATCAGGATAAACCAGGTGATACCGATACATAACATCAGGATGAACCAGGGATACCGATACTACATCAGGATGAACCAGTGATACCGATACATAACCAGTGATGAACCAGGTGATACCGATACATAACATCAGGATGAACCAGGTGATACCGATACATAACATCAGGATGAACCAGGTGATACAGATACATCACATCAGGATGAACCAGTGATACCGATACATAACATCAGGATGAACCAGGTGATACCGATACATAACATCAGGATGAACCAGGTGATACCGATACATAACACAGGATGAACCAGGTGATACCGATACATCACAGGCAGTTTGAACCAGGTATACCGATACATAACATCAGGATGAACCAGGTGTATACCGATACATAACTCAGGATGATACCAGGTGATACCGATATAACATCAGGATGAACCTGGTAATACCGATACATAACATCAGGATGAACCAGGTTACCGATACATAACATCAGGATGAACCAGGTGATACCGATACATAACATCAGGATGAACCAGGTGATACCGATACATCACATCAGGATGAACCAGGTGATACCGATATATCACATCAGGATGAACCAGGTGATAACGATACATAACATCAGGATGAACCAGGTAGATACCGATACATAACATCAGGATGAACCAGGTGATACCGATACATCACATCAGGATGAACCAGGTAATACCGATACATACATCAGAATGAACCAGGTGTAACGATACATAACTCAGGATGACCAGTGATACCGATACATAACATCAGGATGAACCAGGTTATCCGATACATAACATCAGGATGAACCAGGTGATACCGATACATAACATCAGGATGACCACCAGGTGATACCGATACATAACATCAGGATGAACCAGGTGGATACCGATACATCACATCAGGATGAACCAGGTGATACCGATACATAACATCAGGATGAACCAGGTGATACCGATACATAACATCAGGATGAACCAGGTGATACCGATACATAAAACATCAGGATGAAACCAGGTGATAACATACATAACATCAGGTGATACCAGGTGATACCGATACCATAACATCAGGAGAACCAGTGATACCGATACAATACTCAGGATGAACCAGGTGATACCGATACATAACATCAGGATGAACCAGGTGATACCGATACATAACATCAGGATGAACCAGGTGATACCGATACATAACATCAGGATGAACCAGTGATACCGATACATAACATCAGGATGAACCAGGTGATACAAATACATCACATCAGGATGAACCAGGTTGATACCGATACATACATCAGGATGAACCACGGTGATACCGATACATAACATCAGGATGAACCAGGTGATACGATACATAACATCAGGATGAACCAGGTGATACCAGATACATCACATCAGGATGAACCAAGGTCTACGTACATACATCAAGGATGACCAGTGATACCGATATATACACTCAGGATGAACCAGGTGATACCGATACATCACATCAGGATGAACCAGGTGATACCGATACATCACATCAGGATGAACCAGGTGATACCGATACATCACATCAGGTTGAACGTGCAAGAGAAACCAAGTAGCAAGCAGGTTTCAGTGTAGGAGAATTCCCCTATATGGTTTAACTAGGTGGAATTCATGGCACATTGCCATAAATGAGGTTTGACGATCCCTGAGCTTGCAAGCTATAATTTAGAATAAGTGACTATTAAATGGGAAATGATGTATGGTGTGCTGACTTGTTTTTGGTAGTTTCATTATATAGCAGGTTAAGTAGGTTTTTTGCTCTGTTAAGCGCGTTGCATGTGGTTTCCCGGCATACTGTAACTCAAGTACTGACTCAATAAATACAAGTGTAGCAAAAATGGGAATAGTAACTTTCATTTATCTAAAATATTCTTAAAGGGCTTGTCCACCCCCAAAACTAAAATGTGCCCCACTGTGTAGTGTAAAAAAATCATTACCTTACTCCTCAGCTCCTTGTGGTTCTCCTGCAGTGTCAGTTCAAAGTCCCATAAAGTAAAGAGTAGGAGCACTGTGAGTAATCTGGTGCCTGCTTCTTCCTCAGTAAGGACTCTGGCATGCACAGGAGAGCCCCCCCTTTCCACCCCCTGGATCCCTTCAGGCTGCCTTATCCCCTAGCTTTAAACCCCTTTTCTGTAGTGTAGTGTACCCCAGCCGATCCCCAACCAACATGATCATTTTTTTAATCAAGCACCAGAAATAGACTTATGACCCTAAGTTCCCTCGGCTCTCTGCATAACCAGCAGCAATATCTGTGATTGGCTGACATTCACAGAAGCAGCTGCCAGCCTGGCTCCTATTGGCTACTTCCAGGAAGCACAGAGCAAAGAGCAGAGGGAACAAGGTAATTTTATTTCTGGGGCTTGTTTTACAAAATGACATGGTGGTTAGGGGTGGGCTGGGGTGCCCTACACTACAGAAAAATATAATTTTGTGGGTGGAGATACCCTTTAACCCTTATTATTTGTTGATTGTACGTGTTTCTCTCTATTGCATGCTGTATGCCCAAGGCACTAATTACACAGGTGGTGTTTAGATCCATCTGTGTTCTTTTTTTGTTTAAAACATCACAAATTCAAAATACTCAAAGCTGGTCAAGGATTTAGCTTGTAATTTCCAGACCTGCAACATTTAAAGGGCATATTCACCCCTCAAAAATGATATTTAACAGAGGAGGCAGTTACGGGAATAGCATTTAATCATTGGCTGTTATGTCATCTGTAACATACATGGCTGACAGCTGCTAACTGGAAGAACCAGGAAGCAGAAAGAGGTAACAGAAGATCAGACAACATTTCAGGTTAGATTTACATCTCTCAGATTTCTAATTATTGCAGTGTTGAGGTTTGGAAGGGGGATTTACCTATATACTGTACAATACAGTAAAATAATATTAAGAATAGTAACTTTAATAGTCTGGTGGCTAGATATTTTGATATATGTAAGGGGAGATGAAAGTTCAGGGCATTAAAAGAGTATGCTCTCCTAAGAGAGGGGTGACAGTGCATCCATACTATTAAGACGGGAGGCATACTGGATTTTCGAACTAGGTACAAGAGCTGGTGTTTTTAAATCTATTTTTGATATTTCTTGTTTTACGGATCTTTGAGACAAGGTCTTTGTTCACTGTGTTAATGATAAAGTTAATTCTATGATGGATACACAATAATTAGTTTTTAGAAGTATGAGTAACAAAAACTAGTATTAGAACTAATGAGTTATATTGAGATGCATTCACGTGTTTTTCTCCCCTTGCAGTTTTGTATGGACATTAATACTTGTATTATTAATGTCCATACATTGAAATGGTTAGCCTTTTCTGTATCATCAGGCATTTTAAGATTGAAATTTGTATTACGTTTTTTATATTAGTACTATGCCTATAAGGGGGCGGTAGTAATGATGGATTGTGGGTATAAAACATACCGGTTGTAACTGTTTTAATACGCCTATGATTAAGTACTCATGTGAGTACGAAAAGCGTCAGGCATTTTATCTTAATATATTGATGTGGCAATACAAGCTAAGTTTAAGCTACTACTGAGTGTCTGGAGCTGTGTATTTTCTGGGAGTGGTGCCGAACCTTCTTTTATTTGATTTATCCTTTCGGAAGCTTTAGTGACGGGTCTGTGGCGGCAGCATCCGGACCAAAAGAAACTGCCAGTAAGTCTTTTTTACTGATTCCTCCCATAGTTCAAGCACATTGAGGCAGTTGTGTTAAGCGATAGGTTCAGGGCTTATGCACCCGAACCTCCTCTCACGGTGAGCGACTACAAGTACTTTAATACTAACTACGAGGGGGTGTTTATGTTACTAACTGGCGTGATGTGCGTCATTATATATGTGTGGTTTTATGCCGTTATCTATTGTTACCTTCTTGCATTGATTTACAGTACCTTGAAATGATTGGAGAGACATTTTTGATATTTTGAGGCGCAAAACTCCAGAACTTTAATAATTTCTATTACATTTCCCCATTGGTTATAACAAGCAGTTTTGTAGAAATCTCTAATTTAACAGAGGATTGCACAGCAGTATTTAAAAGGTACGTATATAGCTTCATCCACAAATACATAAGTGCGTGTGTGTTAACTTAAATCCAGTGCTGACTATTTGGTATTTTGGTTCCACACAAAAAAGTGCTGTGATGGGCTTGAATAAAAATGTATTTTTGGCAGTGAAGGAAAAAAGTTTAGCCAAGAACTCTTGCATGCGGATAAGTATTTTCAGCTTTTAAATAAAAATAAATAGCGTTAAAACAGTGCAAAAGTACAAAACAATTTTACAATGAAATTACCTCACCATTTTATAAACTTGACAACGTTCTCTACCAGGATGGGCTGGTTTATCATCCTACTGCATATGATGCGATCCTGAAAATTTTACAGGACGCTAAAGGACAAATGTGTTTAAAACCACAGAACTTCAAGCAAACTTACGGGGTTATTCAATAAAAGTTATTGTTTAAAATGGTGCTAAATTTGCCCCAACCAATCAGATCTTATTTAACATTTGAAAGTTAACATCTGATTGGTTGGGGCAAAATTAGCACCAATTTAAACGATAAGAACTTTTATTGAATCTCCCTGTTAATATATTATATAGAACATAGTGTGGGGGGATGCAGTATTTTTTTTAATATAAAGGTTTTTTGCAAACTGACATCCTCTGTTTGGTGACACAGTTGTGGGTGATTCTGATGGCTTTTTTTTGTACCAATGATGTAATGGTCAATAATAATCCACTGTCACTCTACATTAGAAAAGGTGCACTCTTGTATATAGTGGTTAATGTACCCCCTACTATAAATTACTAGGATATTAGAAGTCACATCAGAGTTCTGAGACCTGCGTGGTGTGCTGTTATATGGTCATGGGATGCATTTGTGACTATCTAATATCCTTATAATTTACAGTAGGGGGTACATTATCCACTATATAAAATATCCCATTTTAGGTCCATGTTCCTTATGGAAGTATAAAATGGTCAAAATGTTTGTTTAGTTGGTTCCATCTGTAGTTTTGAAGACATAATTTTGTTAATGCAACCAGGTTTGGGATAAAAAAAAAAAAAGGGTACATCTAATGGTCACTGATTCTAATTAAACTAAACATTCTAATATAGTACACTAGGGGTTACATTACACTTGTGACTGTATATTGCAGTTGAGCTTTGGGTCTGATTTATCGACGTATGATTTTTTACTGGAGGTGGACTTGCCCTTAAAGCTTCTTTCCCAATGTTTAACTTACATTTTTTGCTCTTTAGCAATTCTTTAACGTGTTTTCTTTTTTCTATTTTAGTCTTATATGGTTCTTACTAGACATGCACCCAGCACACTTGGGGTAGCCTTTTCTCTAGTGCCCTTGACTGTTTTATCATGACTCCTTTTATATATCCCCTCTACAAGACGAATGATGCTGCAACAAATTTTGCATTCATTTTGTAATTATATTTAACGTATATTACGAAGCTTCGCACTAAAATACACAAAGAAGACAGTGGTAGGAAAAGTTATTCAACTTTCAATTTAATCAGCATTTTAACAAATGATTTAGCAGTTTAATTCATTGCGATAAAGTAATGGAAGGGCACTAAAATATTAATAGAGATTAACATGCTTACTGCAAGTGTACATTAATCGGTATTGTATAACACCATTCAACCACAGCTCTGAGCATAACTACCTTAGTAAGGTTCACCAGGCAATGTGCGGCTCTGGGTAAATCTTACTAATGTTCGCTGGAACATAAATAGTAAAGCAAGGCAAGCTGCGGAGCTGCTGGTGAATGGCTTGCAATGTGTAGGAGTATTATGCAATACGTGCACAACAGACGCAAGCAAGAGTTTAAAGTCACGCTCACAGTCATTATTCAGCCCTCCATAAAAGTCAGGCTGTATGTATCAGTTGCTGTCTGCATGTGCCAGTAGCTGTCTGAATGTGCATTACCCTTTTTTTACATCTCTGACAAGACACAATTACAATTTTTTTTACCATTGTTAATTTACTACAACCAACTTGACAAATCTGAAAATTGTACTTGGGCGGCTAAATTTCATATGCAGACAAGAACATATATTTTTGAAGCAATGTTAGCATACCGTTAAAACAGTAACTTTTTACCTTGAACCGAGTATCACCTTTATTGTGTGTAATTATTTTTTTTTGTTTTGTCTGTCAGCATCTACTAACGTTGACCTACAGGAGATATTGATATTCGTACAGATTAATGGTCAATTTTCATGTTTACAAGGCAGCTCCATAGTGAATACACTGCCATAACATAAGATGGGTGATGATTTGTGAACCAGAGCGCCACGTGTAAACAGGTTTCAGCCTTGACAACACTTAAGCACAGAGTTGGCAAGTCTGATCTGCATGGGGAAGCACTGCCTAGAGTTTACTCTTATGACCCTTACAAGTTTTTTTTTTGTTTTTGTTGGAGAGATAAAATGAAGGTTTAAGATGGCAAACTGTCCGATTAACTAAAATGTTCTGACATGAAGAACATACACAGAAAAATATTTATAGCCTTTTGCAGAAAATCGTTTACCCTTTTACACTGTGAAACCCCTGAGACTGCAGTTTCTTTTTACCTTTCAGTTCAGTTAGGTTAGATAAAGCTACATGAAACTAGCAACATAATCAGAACAGCTTTTTATGGATCAGGAGGCATTACTTTTTGAACATAAACTTTTAATGAGGTAATATGGAACAGACAGGAAGATGAGGTCAGATACATCTAAGGATCTGCTACACAGGGAAAACCAATTGCTGCAGTCTTTTTAAGAGAAATGCAACAGAGAATACTGGCATTACAGATGTAGGTACTTTATGTAATAAGAACAAATAGTAATCAAACTATATTGCAGACCCTGCTTGGACCATATTTACATTGTGAAAATGTAACCACATTCCATGCTCGGGTAGTCCATACCTGGTTAAACCATTAAGACAACCAGGGAGATGTAATAAAAGTTCTTCAGGGAAATGTAATAAAAGCTCTAGGTGCTAAGGTGTACCCAAACCAATCAGATGTTAGCTTACAAATGGTAAAGAACATCTGATTGATTGGGGCAAACTTAGCACAATTTTTAACGATTAGAACTTTTATTACATTTCCCTACTTATCGTTAAAATTGTGCTAATTTTTCCCCAACCAATCAGGAGTTATTTAGTTAGGACCAGGACTTACAGCTGATTTTTAGCATTTGTGTGCATTTTGAATCTTGGATTGAAGAAATAAATATGAAAAACCAAATGTAAGTGCATTTTACATTTATTTACATTTTTTATATGGTATGTATTAGATAATTAACTAAGTACTTTTACTTACACCACATTATTCTTTTTATATTTTTATGATATTTATTACGGGGGACGAGGATCATGCAGCCCTAACAACAAATCAACACATACCATTTGAAATCTAACATCTGATTGGTTGGGGCAAAGTTAGCACAATTTTTAACAATAAGAACTTTTATTACATCTCCCTGAATGTTTCTCGATAGGGCTGCATGCAGCCCCATGTGTTGGGCTGCTAGTTTTAATACTTATACTCAACTCAAGGCTTGAAATGAATCTTAAGCCTGACAATAAACAACAGTAGACATTAATTTTTCCCCTGCCCGGTTATATGTTACCATCAGAAATCTTTTACACGCATGAAAGACAAATAAGGGAAACTTGTAGAGGAGAGTGCTTAGATTTATTGGGTGGGGTAGTAGAAACACTAAAAATAAGGGATGGCAGAAGGTTTTAAAAAGTCACAATTTCTTGCTCACAAAAGTTATAAATAATGAAAGATTATCAAATTATCCTCTCTCCTATTTTGATACATTTATCTTTTTTATTTTCACAGCCAATACTTTGGGGGCAGAAGAGGCAAGAAGGAGGAGTATAAACTAAGAGGAATACTGATTTGTGTATGAAAAATGAAAGCAAAAAAATAATCTCCCTAGAAATAGTCCACATGTATGTAACACACTACCAGTTTCTCCACAGATGTGTTCCACATATGAGCCATATCTGTGGAGAACATGACATAGTTCTACTTTAAGAGAACATGGCAGAAACTATCAAATAATTTAACAGTCTTCTAAGTTGAATTTTTATTCCCTGTAAATTAGAAAGTGCAAAAGGATCAAACCTTGGCCATTGACATCTACAAAATTAAACAGATTTTGTAATACGACAGGGCTGGATTATTCACTGGACAACATATAATCTGTTAATAGGTAGGGATTCACACCTACCTTCACCATGCATGAAACAAAGGAAATAATATAGTGAAAAAGTAGTGGGTGCATTATGGCCTACAGTTTTAATGAATCACATGACATGGATGACAAAATTTAGCACCAATCATAACTGATGGCATAACTATGCACTGTTTATAATAATATATACTTCAGGATATTCAGGACTTTTGTGTATAATACTATTATTCATAATGTACAGCAATTATATCCTTAAAGCATTATGTTTGGGTGAAATGTTGCATCTACATTTGAGATCTACTCTTGGTATAGAGATTACATTCCTTCAGATCACAGAGACAGGACAGTCCACCAAGTGTACAGCTCCATTTCAGCATAATTCATCTGTTCCATTTTTCAAGAATACAGAAAAAAGTAATGATTACAAAATAAAAAAAGGCATTCTTTAAACTTATATGTTTCAGCAGCTAAATTAGTTCCCGATGTTCAAGAAATTAGAAATTCTAATGTGCACTGCCGATTGGTTCTTCTGTTGCCTAGTTCATGAAATTAACCAAATAATTTTGAAGATGATGTTAGAATAGGAAATCCTATTTTAATTCTACTGTTTGTTAAAATCTAGTTTTAAGGAGCAGTGTAAATTTAAAGGTGCAATATTAAAAAAAAAAATTCACCTTTACAAAAATGAATGTCTTACTTAGTGCAAACCACAATGCACGTACGACACAATATTAAACAAATCATAACAATCCATTTGTATTTAGTATTCAACATACTTTTCACACTTCATTCATTTTACTGTCACATTACACTGTAATAAAGTTAATAATGGCAGCAAAACATTAATTCTTTAAAAGAGTCTCTGACTTGGATTAGAAATAAGCAGTCATCATTGCCCTTTCTGGGGGAGTGTGCATCTATTTGTGTCTTAAAAAGCAGATCATTAGGATACAAAACACAAAAAGGTTATCACTTTCATCGCTCTTCACAAAAACCTAGGAGAAACATCTCTGAGGCGAACGGAAGTTTTCTATAAAAAAATTTTTGTTTCACGAAATGGTGGAAAACTCTTTCAACAAAATTTGCTGGCTCAATGTGTTGACGGCAAGGTTTTTCCGCACATTGATGCTGATCGACCGAGCCTGGAAGACAAATTGACTTGTTACCATACCATCTATTAATATTCACCCTCTCTGCACAAAAAATTAAACTAGCCTTTAAGTATGCTTATGAAGGTTCTCATTCATCCAGGTCATGGTATATCTGTTGTATTCAATTAGATCAACTGGACTTGAAGTTTAGTTCTTGAAGACGTTTCGCTAGTCATCCGACTGGGCTTTCTCAACTCAGAATGACTTGTACAAGAATCTGTGGCAATTATGTACCCTGGAAAATCCCAATTAGCATATCACAGCCAGGTGTTAAGGGCGTGATTAGATAGTGGCTAAGAGGTGTTATAGGAACGCCCAGAGTAAGGTGTCAAAACAGCATTGTACATGGCAGACAGATGGTGTCGAACCCCCCCACCTCTATTTAGGCTCGGTTTCTTTATTTTCACATAAATGGCCTCCTTAACACCTGGCAAAGGAACGTGACTGGTTCAAGAGAGGTGTTAAGGAGGCCATTTATGTGAAAATAAAGAAACCAAGCCTAAATAGAGGTGGGGGGGTTCGACACCATATGTCTGCCATGTACAATGCTGTTTTGACACCTTACTCTGGGCGTTCCTATAACACCTCTTAGCCACTATCTAATCACGGCCTTAACACCTGGCTGTGATATGCTAATTGGGATTTTCCAGGGTACATAATTGCCACAGATTCTTGTACAAGTCATTCTGAATTGAGAAAGCCAGTCGGATGACTAGCGTAACGTCTTCAAGAACTAAGCTTCAAGTCCAGTTGATCTAATTGAATACAACAGATATAGCCTTTAAGTATAAATATAAAAGTCAGCATTTAGTAATAAAATTATAGGCTTGTGGATCCCTTTAGTACCAATGCCCTTGACATTATTTTAAAAAAGAACAAAAGACAAAAGAACCTTCCTTCTGGTCCTCACCCTTGGTAGTACAGCTGGAACTTTTGAAACTTACCTTGTAGGTACCCTCAACATTCAGGCATTTCCCTCTTTGCAAGCTGGACCAATGGGAGGACAACTGTTGCAAAAAGTGTGTCCTTTCATTGGAAGTGCATCGATCGAATCATCAGCTGTTGGGAGGGAACAGGCAAAGAATGAAGCGAGGGCTCACAGAAGTTTTCAAAGTACCAGCTGTACGCCCCAGGGGTACGGATTGATCATTTTAGGTCCTCATCTGGGTACAGCTTAAAGGACAGGAGGTTACTTTAGGGTTTAGTTCCCTTTTAACCTGCCAAGAATGTATTTTTAGATTTGAATAAAAATGACTCCACCAACTGCAGGTGGAAACATTATACAATTATATTTGTTTGCATTCATTTTGTAGCAATGAACAAAATTCACAGCAGTTTATCAGTTTACAACAGTCCTTGTCTCAATCTAAACGCCCAACACTTACACCATTAAGGAATTCCCATTGCCATGAGCCCTTGTTATTGGGTGGGATGATCAGATAACATCTAATAAAACTTTAAGGTTTATAAACCTTACCATGGGTAATATTTTAAATAGGAAGAAAAAATGATCAAGGGTGTACTTTCCATTTATGCAAAACACTAACAGGGAGATTCAATAAAAGTTCTTATTGTTAAAAATAGTGCTAATTTTGCCCCAACCAATCAGATGTTAGCTTTCAAATGTTAAATTAGCACCATTTTAAAACGATAAGAACTTTTATTGAATCTCCCTGTAACTTTATTTAAGCTTTGTAAAAGAGATAGCAGCTGTGTGCATTGACTATACTCTAATTTTACTAAATAATGAAAAGTACATAGAGTTAGCTTTATTAATCCTGTAAGCGTAAGTTAGCTGGCACCTTTTAAAAGCATGCAACAGCCATAAGCAAAGACCAAAAATCCAGCTTTGGTCTTAAAACACAAAATAAGGATTAAAATATTCATGGAAGATTGCATAAAAACTGGAGTTGGCAAATCAATCTAAATGGATGTCAGTAATAAGTAAATTTTTAAGTACAAAAAATGTAAACTGACATTTTCCTTGAACTTATGAAACAGTTGGCATTTGAAAATGAAAGGAATAGTTTTAGTATCCCAATAAATAGAAATAGCTCACCAGTTCCTTAAAAAAAGCAGCTTCTTTGTGTTGTTCAGAATATCGTTCATATTGGTCAAGACCATCCTGAAGTTTTAATGTCAGAGTGTCATAGTTGGATCGCACGACTTCTAATACCTGGTAAACATAAATCAATGAAAAAAGTTGCAGTTTATTTAGAAAAGTAAAACATATAAATGACATTCTTTAATTCTTGTTACGGTAAGTGGGAATGTATTCATTTATATATTATTATTACTGAAATAATATCCACAGGCTAAACCACATAGGAACACGGAAACAGTTTATAAAATGGTAGACAAGGAGATTCTGACATACTTTGCGGGGATTGAAGAAGGAAAATCAAACTACTCCATATTTCTCATTCCTTAAGTTGTAATTCTTAACCATCACAATGGACTCAAATCTTAATTTTTAAAGACTTGTGTGACCATTAGTCCTGCCTATAAGGAAGGAAGGTTGTTAAGTAATGTATGCTAATATATTGTGTATAATACGTGGAAAGGGGATCACCAACTCATTAAAGAAACTTTTCTGCCATCTGACTATCAAAAATTACTGATGGTGCTGGGGGAGCAAAAATAAAACACCAAAAACACCCACATGGAGGGAAAGACCTCCAAAAAGCAGCCCCCAATTAGCACTCACAGCCAAATGCAGACTCGTATAGAGATGGATTATGTACGGATCAGAAAATCTGATCCGTACATAATATCTAAATAGGTGATTTCAGCTAAATAGCAATACTGACAGCAAATAGTATGAATATAACAAAATGTAATACCTTATATACATGTGACAAAGACTTTTTAAACACCAGTTTATCATAAACAAAACAATAAAGTTCAGTGCTGATTAAAAACACAACCTCAGGGACCTGGCCTGTCCTTCTAGTAAATACTATAACACTATTAGTGATAGTCCGGGGCAAAGTCCGAGTCCATGTGGGTGTTTTTGATGCTAATATAAGTGCAAAGGCCGCAAAATGTCTTTCTATGCAAAGTCATGGGTAAGGGAATGCGAAACATGAAGAATTACTCCTGGATTTGCATTTCTGGATCTTTGTGTTACTTAGAAAACTTAGAAAAACAAACAGCATAATGATTAATTGGCCATATAGACTTTGAGTCAATGGAATATGTGTTTTAGAATGTAGATCTCCTATAAAGGGACATTATTTTCTCACAATAATTGTATTATCTTTATTTATTAAGATGTGGGCGTGCTTTAACAAACACCGTGTCATCAGAGATTTAGGGCTTATACATTCGTGCAAACAGTATCAGGAGCTATTAATCTGCAGCAACCAATCAGATCTTTTTTTTAATTTTAGTAGACCAGTATAAAGGTAACTTCTGATTAGTTATTAACCATTGTGAAGACTACACAAAATCCTCAATTTAAGAGATTTCATGATCCATAGAAATTACAGGTTTATACGAACTTGATCACCCGCCTCAGTGATCAGTGAGTGGTCTATAGCAAATAGGAAAATAACAGTGGTGATAAAATCAGCTATTACATCGACAAAGCTCTGCTATCAAGGGTGATTTAAAAGAAAAAAAAAAAAAAGAGTAAATGTCCTCCAATTTCAGAAAATCTTGAAATTGCTCTGTAGAAGCCAGTAGGGATAATAGTATAACGAATTCCATAGAGATTTATAGAAATAATATGCTAAGCGCATTTAATGAAGGAAAGTAATGAACAAGTAAAAAAAAGGGGGAACTCTGAATAGAGAACACTGGTCCATGTTCTACCCTTTTACCATTGCATGTTATAGGGATTCTTATAAGAGGTATAATTATGTTTTGCTCAGTAGGCAATAATTATGACAGACAGTATATCAATATCATAAGGTAAATGAGAAAATAAAATCCAGTAATGAAAAGACACACCGACATTTAATTACTTTTCTTATTGTAGTAAAGGATGATTGCAGAATCAAAATGCTTTAATAGAAAGTAAAATAATTCATCAGTGCAATGCTTTATGGGTACTTTTTTTTTTATAGTTTAAACAAAGAACATTTTATGCCACTATATAACAGCTCTTTTTGTTTGAATTCAAACAAACCTAAAGGGCAACTGTGGCCTCCGAACAAGAGTTGGGTGACATCACCTGAGCTGAGCTCCTCCACAGGGGAGAAGCATGCTCAGTTAAGACTTAGGGCTAGGCCACACTACCACTTCATAGGAAGTAAGGATGCAGCGTCGTGCTTACACTTAGTTGAGGTGGATTATGAGAGCTGACCCCTAGTAGCCACAGGTTAATTTTATAAATCAACCAGCATCAACAGCAAAGGGAGAGGTGAGACACAGCTTTTTGTATCTTTGTGAATGTGCTCTGTCTATTGGAACAATGTTGTCTGGAGACTTAAAGGTTCGTACACACGTGAAATCGTGAGTCCCGACCCGCGATGTGTACGAACGAACGTTTTCGGCCGATAATTGGTTCCGTGTGTAGGCACTTTTCCGGCCGAAATGGACTTCCGGACGGAGATCAATGCCCGACCGTCCTGGCGGATCTCCGAACGAATGACTGTTTCGGCAGATAAAGTGCCCATACACGGGCCAATTATGGGCCAAAGCATTCGTTCGTACACATCGATCGCATGTGTTTACGAACCTTTAGTTCCCCTTTAACTGAGACTATTAGTCTATTATTGTTCTCTTAATCATATCATACACTTGTAGGCAACAATGTAAAATGGGCGTAACTTAAACAAAGTGGGTGTGGCCAAAAATCTGGTGATTAACCTTGAAAGGGCCACTTGGTTGTATATGTCCCCAGGCCAAAAGGTCTCAGTCATCCCGAGTTCAAGTTAAGATTTGAGCCTAAAACTAAATAAAACGAGAAAACCTCCCAGTGCCTTCCTTTCTAGCTTGCAAAATAAGTATGAAAATTATTAATATGAATGTTCTGGGCAAATGGTCTTCTGAGCAACTAATACTAGCAGGTATTACTGGGTTCTCTACAATGGGCATTTGGCCTAGGGGTATTTTAACTAGCTAATTTCTGAAAATAGACAAGGTTGTACAGGTGCTTCAACTTCAAGATTTTTAGCTTAAGAACTGTTTCTTCATTTCCTGTTCTATCGTTCCAGAGCCTTTATTTGGATTGGCAGTGTTTGGAAAAGGTTTATCAATACCACCATATAGGCAACCCAATTTCCAACATAGGAGGAGGTTTTGTGTTTTTTAAAACAATGTATGTATGTATTTATGTATGTATAATTTTATTTATAAAGCCCAAATACAGTATACAAGCAAGGGCATAAGTGCAGGCCATTATACAGATAGATAAAAATTAAATACAATTTCATACATCGGTTAAGAAAGCATATATATAAATTATGTATAAATTGATATAAGTGCAACATGACTCGACAATTAGAAATGAAATCCGTACCCCGAAGAGCTTACAATCTAAGTGGGAGGGAAAACATACAGATACAAATGGGGGTGGGGGGGTACAAAGTGCTTAAAAGGGCTAACAATCATTTGTTGTCCTGATGCTCAGAAAGGTAGGATTACAGTCTAGATTTGAAAGCATTAATGGACGTCATCAGGCGAAGCGAGAGAGGGAGAGAATTCCAAAGGTAGGGAGCTGCTAAAGAGAATGGTTTGAGGTGGGAGGCAGCAGTGTTTGTTGGGTGTTTGTGAAGAAGATTTCCTTGTGAGGAACGGAGGGCATGGCCTGGAACATAAGGGACCAAGAGAGAAGATAAGTAGGGAGGTGCAGTAGAGCTAAGGGATTTAAAGGTTAAAAACAGGGTATTGAATATGATTCTTTGTTTGATGGGAAGCCACCCTATGGACTGAATTATCTGGGCTGTGGGTTCTCTTTTGGAGGAGAGCGAGATGATCCTAACTGCCAAGTTTAAGATAGACGGGAGAGGAGAGAGATGAGAGGCGGGGAGTCCAAGTAGTAGAATGTTACAGTAGTCAAGATGGGAGATTATAAGGGCATGGATGAGCATTTAAGTAGTAGAGAGAGAGAGAAAAAGGCAGATCTTGGCAATATTGCAAAGGAGAAAACGATAGGTCCTAGTGACATTGTTAATGTGATGATGGAAGGAAAGAGAAGAGACAAAGATAAGTCCAAGGAATCATGCAGATTCAACTGGGTTAGCGACCATATTGTCATAGATTGCGCCATCCAGAAAGAGATAGACAGCAGACATTTAGAGATTTGGGATTGAACTTCAGGGGTTAGCACGGGGGTGGACAAATCAATTTGGTGATACTTAAAGCCGAAAGAACTGATTATTTCTCCCAAAGACATAATGTAGAGGGAGAACAGCAAGGGTCCAAAAACTAAGAGACCCACACACTAAGCAGAACAGTAGAGGAAGTCTTATTAGCAAAAGAGACAGAGAAGGATCTGTTAGAGAGATAAGAAGACAACCACATCGCAGCTTGATTTTAGGTTCCCAGAGAAAATAGAATCTGCATAAGAAGAGAGTGGTCCACAGTATCAAAGGAAGCCGATCGGTCCAGGAGAATGACAGAGAACTGTCCTTTGGCTTTGACAGCTTGTAGGTCATTTGAGACTTTGCAGAAAGCAGTTTCAGGATGACCTGGTCGGAATCCGGATTGCAACGGGTCCAAAAAGTTATTAGCATGGAGGTATTTAGTAATTCGTGTAGAGACGAGACGTTCCAAGAGTTTTGATGCAAATGGTAAAAGGGAGACAGGGCGGTAGTTTGAGAGACAGGTAGGGTCCAGAGAGGGTTTTTTAAGAAGAGGTTTGGCACACCTATGTTTGAAGGCAGCAGGAAAAATCCCAGAGCTCAGGGAGGAATTAAAAATGTGAGCAAAAGCAGGGGAAAGGATTTTAGCGCAGTGTCTGAGTAAGAAGGAGGGCATGGGATCAAGGGTACACATTGTAAGTGGCGAGGACAACAGGAGGTTGAAGACTACAAAATGGGTGATGGGGTGAAAGATTCCAGGTGGGGGGGCTTTTATTCCTAAAGTAGTCTGCAAAATCCTAAGGAGTGTTAATGGAATGAAGCGTGTCTGTAGAGGAGGGCTGCAAGAAAGTGTTAAATAGCGAAAATAGACGACGTGAGTTATTATTGTTTATAAATGTGCTAAAGTAGGAGTGTTTAGCTGCTGAAAGAGACGAATTAAAGGACAATTATACTCACCTCCCCCTCATTCCTTTCCCCCCACTCGTCACTCTGGTCCGATCCTCCCCATTGGCACTTTGAGTGACAGGTCTCGGGGCAGCCAATGGGAAGACGCGCTGTGCAAGGAGGCGTGTCTTCCTATTGGCTGCCTCCCAGACTGTCACTGACAGTGCCAGTGGGGAGGATCTGACCGGAGCGACGAGGGAGATTACAAGTAAGTAGTGCAGGACTTTTGTAAAGTACCCAGAGGTGAGGACTTAGCGTTTTAGGTCCTCACCCTAGGTACTTTGCAGGAATGGATTGAGGAAATGGTAAGTATAATTGTCCTTTAAGACGCGACACGACAATATGATCTTGTAGAGTTAAAGTCCGTCTGACTGTGTGACTTTTTTAGCTGCACAAGTACAGTGGCGTAGGAACATGGTATCTGAAATGAGCCAAGGACGGGTTAGTGGGGCGACGTTCGTGAGTTTGTAGGGGGGAAAAGGAGTCAATAGTAGTGGATAAGATAGAGTTATACAAATGTATTAGGGAATCAGGGTTAGATTCAGACATGAGGGCAGGGAGGCTAGAACTGAGGGAAGGATAGTGCCGGAAGGTCTATTGTTCCTTCAGTTGCGAACAAGGACAGTAGATGGAGTGCCAGAGGAGAGGGGAGAGTAGGTAGTAGAGAATGTAATTAGACTGTAATCAGAGAGTGGGAAGGTGGTACTAGCAAACTGTGAGACAGAAAGATTTTTAGTAAAGACCAAGTCCAGGAAGTGACCATCCTTATGGGTGCTAGTGTTGGTCCACTGCTGGAGGGAGAATGAGGACGTTAGGCGGAGGAAGCGAGAGGGCCAGGATTGCTTAGCATCATCAATGTGACAATTGAAGTCACCTAGAATTATAGCCGGACAGTGGGAGGAAAGAAAGGTAGAGAGCCAGGTTTCAAACTCTGTAAGGAAAGTGGCTGGGGCTGAGGCAGAAGGGGGTCTGTATACGACTGCTACCCGTAGACATAAGGGGTGGAAAAGTTGGACAACATGGACTTCAAATGAGGAAAAAGCAACAGATGGCAGAAGAGAAACAACTTTAAAGGGGCAGATAGGGTAAAAGAGAAGACCTACCCTCCACCCCATCCTGAGGAACGAGGCGAATGAGAGAAAGATAGACCACCATGCGTAATGGAAGCTTTGACCGCAGTATCATGGTGGGAGATCTAAGTTTCCGTAAGAGCCAGGAGATGAAAGGCGTTAGAACAGAACAGGTCATGAATAAAAGTGTGTTTGTTAGCAAGAGAACGTGTATTAAGGAGGCCACAGGAAAAAGGAAGAAGCGAAGGTGAAAGAGTAGGGACAGTTACAATATTAGATAGATTAGAGCCTCTAAAGGAATAAATGAGAAATAATTAGAGGAATATACATCTTCTTGATATGTTTTTGTCATTTTAATGCCTCAAATATACAAATTATACTCTAGGTAGGAGGCAGTAGTTCTGTTACCTAAAAGTGTGGAGCTGTCAAAAAGTCATACATGCAGTGGCTGACAGCTCTACAGTTAATGTCTCAGTTCCTCCTCTCTCTCTCTAAGGAGTGTGCTAGCATCACTCTGTTAGAGAGGAGAAGGAGACCAAAGACAGCAGATGGGGAAGGAGCAGGAGACCGGTCATCATCTTCAAGAGAAAATCATTGCTTTGTTTACAGAACAGAATGGGAGGTTAGAGTACAGTGTGCTACCTCCCATGAAAATGCAGTTTTTAGTCTGGGCTCCATTGCTGCTTTTCAAGTTAATGGACTGTCTTTATCTCTTATCCAGGTACCATGTGGCAGTAAATAGGGCAGTAAAGCTCATTTACTATCAACCCGATACATTTTTCTGTCCCAAAAAGAATCACAAACCATCACACATTGGCAGAGCATAATCATGCCAAGGCAGACAACCCATTAAATACACAGTTGTAACATTAAAGTCGGTGCACAAGACACTCAGTGACAGTACGTAATTAGCATCTAAAATTTATCACAGGTACCACATTAGCATGCAGTTATCATCCACCTATAAATAACCCCCTGTATTAAAAGACAATTTCAGTGAAAGATGTTGTGTTATAACATGATTGTCACAGCCCTTCAAATCTTGGTCACCAAGGATAGTCTCCAGGATAATGAATTTACAGGCAACATCTACTTTGCATAAATCTGAAACCCAATTGCAAAACATATTTCATTCCATGCAGCAGAAGCAATAACTGTAAATAAATGTTAAGCTAATTAACATCTGACTAAATTTGATAGATCAACTTGGTGGTTGGGATTAACATAGAAAATCATTCTAGTATAAAGGACTAAAGCAGATACGTATTAATCGATTTGCTGTCCACGAAGCCTTTGGCAAATTGATCAGCAAAGCTTGCTGGCTACTGTGATACCAAAATGCGTAATACTGGGGTAAAAAACACATTTTATTCAGTGCTGATAGACTTAACCTTTTACAAATTCAAAATACTAATCAGTATTTAGCAATGCTTGGTGGATTTCCATTAGGGAACACAGATTAAGAGCAAGAACCACAAGAAAACAAATGTTTTTGCACAAAATAATACTCTTAGATGACAAGTATAAATAATAATGCCAACTTGTAATCTCTATTGTAAAAACAATTTGCTACACTTATAAATCATATTTACACTTCAAACAAAGTCACATAAAATCATAGACCAGATACTTTTTGTTGCCCATAACAGTTATTCCCTCTCAAAGCATTTCCTATTTTACTGTTAAGATGGGTATACACATTAGCAATATAGGGCAAATCTAATCCAGCCAGTACCAAGTCGGCCCATGTACTAAAGTATAGGAGACGTCAGCGTTTGTAAGGACTATATAAAGTATATACTTTATATAGGGAGAAGCTCTATATTCACATGAACTAAATGCTTACAGGGAGATTCAATAAAAGTTCTTATCATTAAAAATGGTGCTCATTTTGCCCCATCCAATCAGATCTTATTTAACATTTGAAAGCTGACATCTGATTGGTTGGGGCAAAATTAGCACCATTTTTAACAATAAGAACTTTTATTGAATAACCCTATTCGTATTTTTTTTCCATGTGCCTTTGCATCTAAAGAAAGGAAATGCAAGTGTTTCCAGATACAAATACATGCAGCAGTGCATTTTTGTACCACTCTTTTTTTTAGAATGCATGCATATTCAGAGAAATATGTTAAGGCATCCCTGATTAAGGATAGTCATACATGGGTAGACTAGGGCCCTTACGTTCAATCCACAGATTACCAGTCAATAAACCAATCAGTAATCTGTTGATTGTAAACCTGTGACTGATCAGGCAAACCGATTGTGTGGTCCATTGAAGGCAGTTCATATAGCCATGATTTTTAAACACACTTGATTAATTGGACCTACTAATTTTGCTGAAAATTTGGTCTGGAAAGGGTGGCCAATATCAAAGTATTTCTGCAAGTATATTGTCGGATCTGACAGTATCAGGGCTTTATCGTCAGTGTGTTTAGCTCATTTTCCCAACAAGCGTGCGTCTGTCATAGTTCCCGTTGGCCTTGCGGCTGTTCGAAAAATACCTAACATTTCCCTTGGCAGATCCTGTCTGTCATCTTTCAAACATCTTTCCTGTGTGTACCCAGCTTAAAACCTAAAATGAAAAATTTTACTATGGTAAAACCTACCCCTGTACCTTGATTACTAAAGGCTTAAAGCTTTTACTTCCCGTTTTATACAGCATTGACAATGTATGGTTTGCTACAAATATTTTAAGACTCTGTCCAGGGCTATGGATTTATGTAGATAAATGCAAAATTCTCTGAATAAATTCACATATTCTAATCTTTACTGGCACAATAAGATACATTTGATTCATCCGGTTTCAAAGAAAGCTTAAGAGACTGTAAGACTTTCTATCAATCTGAGCATTTGATAGAAAGAATTACATTTTCTTTAAAGGTGAAAACTAACAATAGATTTGCAACTGTTTGAGTAAAAGCCTTGATAACACTATTTTCTCAGTCATGGAAACATTCCCTCCATCATTATGTCATCATTATAGTGCTCAAGCTTCGGCCCTTTACATATTCACAATTTTATTCTTGAACAAACTTGTTCCTCAGGTTGAAAGGAATGAAATTCAAAGAAGAGACACATTTAACAATTGGCAACTGGGCAATATTGTCGAACAATATAAATGTACTTTACATTATTATAGATTATCTCAACCTAGCAAAGGCTACCGAGTTAAAAACATGAATGCACAGAAAACCAACTTTTTCCTTCTGTCATTTTAACCACCTATTGTGATACATTGTAAAGCAGAGTTCCATGTTTGAGCATATATGCCCAGAGGTAGAAGTCATTTATATTGTTATATTGACTATACAGATAAATATGCTTCAATATGTTCTTAATCTTAAAAGGTAACTGTGGTCTCCATACAAGAGTCCTTTATTTAAAAGAACTATCTTGTACCTTTCTAATAAGTCTAGTATGCGGTCTCTAGCTTCTCTGGATCTTAAATTATAGGCTTGTAAAATTACACTTCCTTGTCTTACACCCCCCAAAAATCAATCTTTTCTGAAGCTAGTTACATACACCCATTCTCTGTCCTTTCCTCTACCTATGGGCACCTTAGGAAGAGGGAAATATTTTTTTTCTTCCAGATAATGGCTAGCTTTAAAATTTTATTAGAATTGTAGGGGCTGGGCTTACAATGCAGCAGATGATGTTTGTTCCCAGAAGTGGCCTTGCCCCAACTTGAGACTTGGGAGCAAAGCAGTAATACTGGTGATGTCACAGCTCACAGTACTAGCAAGAAAAAATAACCGTTATACTGATGTAACTGATGTAACTTTGGACAGACTGTAGCTAGAATCGGGATCCTGGGGTATTTTTTTAAGGTAGGAGTGTGCTCTTTTTTTTTTTTTTATAAAGGCCTCTTGCATGGAGACCACAGTTCCCCTTTATGCTAGGCCATTTTGCATTTTTTTCCCCAATCAGTTCAAACAAAAAGTCCACCTGTGCATTGATTTCTGTTTAATAGACTGGCCAGCAATATTGGGCAGCTTATCGAGAATGTGGGGATTATACCTGTTGGAAAGAGCCCACAGTTGCCATATCTTGGCGCTAGGTGGTGAAACTTAATCAGTACTTTCCTATTGAGTTTTGTTTGTACCATTTATGCAACTATGGCCCTCATAAGGGTTATTTCACAGCTATTCTTCATTGGTCCCATTGGTTTAAGAAGAACCAAATATTTGTCAGGTATTTAATGTGCAAAGTAAGATGGCTTTTTTTTAACCCTGTAGAGGACCATGCTATTTTGGCCCTTGATTTGCTTTTTAAGATTTCTCATCAAGACCCAGTCAAATAATTCTTGGGGTTTATAGATATTTTCTGGCCCCAAAAATAAGTAATAATAAACCAAGAAAGATATTTGTGTCCCCTAAGCTTTTGTGAGATTGTCAGGACATAAATGAGAATGTATCATTGCAGTAGAGTTTGGCACAAGTAATCCCCTACCTTTGTTCTGTCATTGATTAGCAATAATTCTGTAAAGTTTCTATGCCAAATTTAATTGTCCGTTACCAAAGCACCTTTTCCCCAGCTTACTCCTGTTATAGATGATAGCATTATATATCTTGGAGAGGGCATCCAGGCTTCTTCAGAGGCAGTGCACATAAAGGAGTCATGAGGAAGGCCCGTGGAAAAAGCACCAAGCAGTGTAGAAACTTAACAGTATGATTACTAAGCAACGAAAGCGCAAATTAAGGTAGGGGTAACCTGTTCCAACCTCCACAGTAGTTTATTATACTGTAGTTATAGATTATTGTGTTCCCCAAAACCCAGTGCCAATGAGCCTGATCAGACTCTGCATTTTCTGCAACATTAAGAAGCTGATCACTTCCTTTTTTTCATTCCTTCCCTTCCGTATATGCATGCTTACAGTAGAGAGCATGCCATCTCCTGCCCTGGAAGGACAACTAAAAGTCCAGCTCTAGGAACCAGAAGATAGGGGACCTTAATTAAAGGAAACAGAGATTAACAGCATTAAATGTGCCAAAAGTATTACCATGTGGTGAAACTAATCAACTGTATTCTTATTTCAAAATAATAGCAAACAAACAATAATTTGCAACATGATATTCTACCCATATATTCATTTAATTTATTTATTTAATTAGAATAACTTCATTGAATAAAATTATAATGGAAAAAAATATTGAATATTTCAAAAATGAAAATAAAAGCCAACAAGGTTTGGAAAGGGCTGCAGTGGATAAGGTGAATTAAGAAAGAACGGCACATTTGACAACTCCATTTTTTAAAGTAAAACATGCAAAATGGCATCAACAGTTACCTACAAAGAAGAACAGATAAACAGGTTTCTAGGGTGGAGACAAACAAAATCAGCAATTCTCACTCTCTCTGCCTAAGCCATCATATGCATTAGTGGTTGTCTGTTGGAGATATTAACCAATACTCCATGTACTGTTCAGTGTGCTTGTGCACAAAGGTTGAAATAGAGCACGCACAAAGTTCTGGGTGAATATAAGTAAAGTATGTATTTGGTTTTGTGTCAACACTGATGATATATTTCAGCGCACAAAGTTGATAAGACTAGGATATTTGCACACTCATTCTAGGGGTACTTAGAAATGGCTGACAGAGTTCGCAATACCTGATTGTAATTTTGCAGTGTATGGCTTTAGATTATATAAATTTGTGTGTGTGGGTTTGTTGTCATGTTAACTACTTTGTTGTAATGCTCGTTTAACGATCTTTTTACACTGTATAGTTTGTCCCTTCTGCTTGACTCTAGTTCAGACTTGGGGCAAAGGTGGTCCCTGACAGGCAAACTGAAACTGAAAAGATCTCAAGATGAAAAATCGTATTAACTGATTGTCCCAGGCTAGCTAATTGATTTATTTACTTTAAAGGGGAACTGTGATCAACATACAAGCGCCACCGATCAAACAAGCCTAGGATCACCCTATCCTCTCTCGCTGGCTGGCAGGATTGCGGCGGTTAAAATGACGACCCAGAATACTCTGTTTAGAGCCCTACCTATACCAGTAAACAACCAACTACTCGACAAAGTACAGGTCGAGATTAGAAAATTTATCTGGAAAGGTAAAAGAGCTAGAATTAAACAGGAAAATCTAGCAAGACACAGGAATAAAGGGGGTTTGGGCTTCCTATATTAGCCCACTACTATAAGGCAGCTCAAGTAGCCCAAATTTCTCAATGGGTCCATGGTAGTGGACAGATAGCCTGGGTAGATTTAGATAGCGAAATGTTAGCCCCATTGCACTCTTCAACAATTCTGTGGCTGACTAAAGACCAATATAAACCATACTCTACTAACCACACTTCCATTATACAGGCTTCATTATGCTTATGGAACAAAATCAATACACTATACTCATTTTTCCCTCAATACTCAATCCTGACACCTATACTATACTCTGCTTCTTCTCCGGTGGGTTTAATTACAACAGAAAATATATTTTGAATAAGGTGTAAGGAACATAAGCAATCTAAATAACGAAAGAGGAACTCTAATGTCATGGGAAGAGGCATCTTCTAAATACCACCTCCCAAGGAACAAATGGGTTCGTTACACTAGAATTAGATATTACGCCCAGTCTATATTAGATAAAACCCAGAAAAAACAACCAACCAACTCCACTTGCATGCACAAAAGAATCTCTACAATATACTCTGCCCTTTGGTATGATTCCCTGCCTACCAAATCTAATAGTGTTTCTAAATGGGAAACTAGATTTAACTGTGAGCTCACAGAACAACAATGGATCCAAATATATACTAACTCGCATAGAAGCTCCCTAAATATAGTCACAAAGGAGAGAACCTTTAAGATACTGTACGATTGGTATCTCACACCTGAATTCTTACATAAGATCAATCCCTCATTCCCTAACCTCTGTTTCCGTAGCTGCAATAACTCCACTGTTGGTGGCAATGTAGGAAAGTCCAAAATTTGGAGATATAACGGAAAAACTGATTCAGGAAATTCTAGGACCCAGCTTCTCTTTATCCCCCTATACAGCACTTTTTAATCTCCCCACACAAAGATATAAAAAAGCGTCTCAAAGATTAATTTCAGACATATGTACCGCGGCTAAAAGCCTCCTAGCATTTTCATGGAAAGGACCTTCCCCTACCAGGGGTGAGTTAATAGCCAGAGTTTAGCAAACAAAATCCAACGAATATTTGGGACATAATCTCCAAAATTCAATAGGCCAGTGGACAGGTCGGGGAAGTCCAAACCTAAGGTATGACTCTTCTATTCTTTTTGTTCTCTTTTTTACCAATGTTTTTCTGAATATATCCATATTACAAGATCTTCAACCCTGATATTTTCTGTGATATTTATATAATTCATGTCAAAGTCAAAGCACTGTTTAAGTGAACCATGTTACAATTGTACAATACAAAAAAAACTGAAATGCAATAATGCTATGTTTTTCATATATTGTGTTTAATAAAATTTAATGAAAAAAAAAAAAACAAGCCTAGGATGATGTCTCTAACAATGGTCAATATCCAAAGTTATAGATAAAAAAATCTGTCTTCCTACTCTGCGCTGTTATCCATGTCTCTGTGACAGGCAGGTGTTAGAAGCTGTGCCATAAGCTTTACCCCCAAAAAGCTTTCTATTCTGAAGCTAATCGCAGCCTTGCAATCAAGTAAAAAAATGTTTATTTTCAGGCTTGTGGCTAGCTTTAAAAATGATAAAGATGTTTGGGGTGGGGCTTATGATGCAGCTGATAATGCTCTGTTCCAGCAGTAAGATACAAGTGGACATGCTTAAACTGAGACTTGGGGCAAAGCAATGGTGTTCAATTGATTCTTATTTTTAGATCATTTCATCAATTTTAATTAAACGCCTACTGTTCTATCTCTTAAAAACTGTATCTGCAGCAGATAATAGAAAAATACAATTAACATACATTTAATGTGGGATTTTAATTTAAACTCTAAATAAAAAGCAGTAACTTTTTTTTCTATAATAAGATAAATAATAAAGGCCCAATCTTCCAGAATAGTTCCAGTTTCTACTGCACCCCTCTGTGAAAATGAATTGCCCACCCCCTGCTCTAGTTAGAGGGTACAAAGGACTCATTAGATCTACTGTAAATCACCTACTAAATAAATAAAATGCAAGCTCAGCACAAGCATATATAATATCACAGTAAAAAGCTTTCAAACCATATAGCCTAAAGCAGGTCAAGGCTGATAAAAACAGAGGCAGGTAAGCAACCAAAAACATAAAACGCTACATGTTAAACAGCACATTGTAAACCTGCACTTTAATCACAGAAAAGCCTCAATTAGCTTATGATGTGCAAAGCAGAAACAAGCATGTAGTGCCATTGTATGGCAGAGCTCAAGAACACAACAATACAGTAGCAAACATCAAAAGGAAAAGCTTCAAGCAAATAAAAATGCTACTTGTACTTATGGTGAAATACAACATTATGCTCCAGGTTATGCAGAAAATATCCCACTGCTTCAAAAGAATAACATATTAATCGCACAACTGAAGACAGTGACTGCAATGACAAGTGAAATGAGCTTTCACAGATAGTTTTATAAAGTGTAATCAATATGTACCTGACCTCAAGCTTTGCCTTATTACAACCCATGTTTTTCATGTGGGGAACCTACCTATATGTTTGAATCCAGAAAGTATATAATTCAGAGCGCACACCAGTCTTAAACCACCAAACTGTGTTTATTAACACGTGACGTTTCGGTGCCCGTGTGGCACCTTCCTCAGACACACAATAATCTGGTGTGCGCTCTGAATTATATATGCTTGTGAAGGTTCTCATTCATCCAGGTCATGGTATATCTGTTGTATTCAATTAGATCAACTGGACATGAAATGTAGTTCTTGAAGACGTTTCGCTAGTCATCCGACTGGCTTTCTCAATTCAGAATGACTTGTACATGAATCTGTGGCAATTATGTACCCTGGAAAATCCCAATTAGCATATCACAGCCAGGTGTTAAGGGTGTGATTAGATAGTGGCTAAGAGGTGTTATAGGAACGCCCAGAGTAAGGTGTTAAAACAGCATTGTACATGGCAGACAGTTGGTGTCGAACCCCCCCACCTCTATTTAGGCTTGGTTTCTTTATTTTCACAAAATGGCCTCCTAACACCTCTCTTGAACCAGTCACGTTCCTTCGCCAGTATGTTAACATTACAATCTTCAAAGGTATGTCCTTTATCCTTAAGCATAAGATATGCTGTTTTAACACCTTACTCTGGGCGTTCCTATAACACCTCTTAGCCACTATCTAATCACACCCTTAACACCTGGCTGTGATATGCTAATTGGGATTTTCCAGGGTACATAATTGCCACAGATATGTACAAGTCATTCTGAATTGAGAAAGCCAGTCGGATGACTGCGAAAGTCTTCAAGAACTACATTTCATGTCCAGTTGATCTAATTGAATACAACAGTATACCATGACCGGATGAATGAGAACCTTCACAAGCATATTTCTAATCATTTTGGGGAGAAAACCCTCAAACTTGTACGGCAATATGAAAAGACAGCAAGGAAATTGGCAGACTACAGAAACCACCTGCGATTTAACCTCCGATGCAGACAACAAAGGCTAGTACCATGCAGTATACGTTGGATTCCACGGTTAAAGGCATCAGAGCCAAACAGATACTGCAAAAGGCTCAAACACAGCTCCTAAGTGAACGGGTACGACAGCAACATTTTACAGTCGATGCTTTAATGCACAACATTAGTCAACTAGAACAGAGCTGGCCTCACAGCTACCTGTGTCCATCTGGGAAAGAGTGATGGAGTTCACCAAACAAGCACAGCTTTCTCAGCACTGTAAGGGCAAAAAAGGCAACAGAACAAGTTCTCTATTCTGTCATCCCAGAACAGCCCAAAGGAGAACAACTACCTGGATACAAAAGGAGGGAAGCATCACTTCATCAAACAAGGAGGAATGGGTGAGAACTTGTCTAACAGGACCCTGAACCAGCCAGAAATGGAAGTCCTTGGTAAGGGCTTGAATTTTGCCATCACCCCTAAAGCCATCCCGGTGGTGGATATTATAGCAGCCACAGAAGCCTCTATCCACAGTAATAAGGTATCACAGAGTGAGGCAGAACAACTTCGCCTTAAGGTATCTGCAGCCTTAGCCAGTGCTAAAACTCCTTCATCTAACCTGACTACACAGGAAAGAGAGCCTTAACATCCCTCAAGAAAGATGCCAGTATCACCATTCTACCGGCAAATAAAGGAAGATGCACAGTGGTACTCAACACCTCTGACTACCATGATAAGGTGACCATGCTCCTGGCCGATACAAACACATATGAGGCTTTAACAAGGGATCCCACCAGCCGTTACAAGAAAAGAGTCTAGACTTACTACAACAGCTTCAAAAGGATAAAGCCATTGACCGAGCAATGTATCATCGCCTCTACCCTGGTGAGGCACATCCATGCATATATGGACTCCCAAAGATACATAAGGAAGGGGCCCATAAGACCTATTGTCAGCAGCATCAACTCTGTAACATACAAGGTGGCAAAATATCTAGCTAACATCTTAGGACCTTGGTGGGAAGTTCTAAGCATCACATCCAGAACTCTCAGGATTTCACCAACAAGATTGAAGATATACTACTCGGTGTAGAAGAACTATGGTGTCCTATGATGTGACATCTCTTTCACCTGTATACCCACCAAGGAGGGGTGTGACATGGTGAGAAAACGGCTGGGCCAAGACAGCACTCTTACAGCGAACTGACCTCAACCCAGAACAGGTGTGTTCCTTGTTGGACTTGTGCCTGAATACCACTATTTCAAATACAGGGAAGTTCTATAAGCAAAAACATGGATGTGCTATGGGATCTCCAGTTTCACCTATTGTGGCCAACCTTACATGGAGGAGGTAGAAACACAGGCGCTTAATACCTTTAAGGGCCTAGCACCCACACTGGTTCAGATATGGTGATGACACCTGTGGTTAAAATCCACCAGAAGGAAGTACAAGCTTTCACAGAACACATTAATGCGGTGGACCAAAACATTAAATTCACAAGGGAAGAGGTACTAAACAACAAACTGGCTTTCTTGGACTGCGTGTAGAAGTTAAGGAAAATGGTAAACTGGAAGTGAGGTTTACAGAAAACCAACACACACAGATCAGTATTTGATGTTTGACTCCCACCACCCTTTAGATCACAAGCTGGGTGTCATCAGAACCCTGCAACACAGAGCCAAGAACATCCCCACTAGCACAGAGGCGAAGGCTAAAGAAATGAAACATTAGAGGAGCCCTTAAAACTTGTGGATATCCAGACTGGGGCTTTGTCAAAAGAAGTAGAAGGAAAGAAAAGAACACGAATACCAACAGTGAAGGGGAAAAGCAAGACAGGAGGAAGAACATGGTCATCCCATATGTAGCAGGGGTCTCCGAGAAATTAAGAAGAATTTTCAAAAAACATCGTATCCCTGTCTGCTTTAAACCGAACAACACACTGAGGCAGCAATTGGTACATCCGAAAGACCCAATACCTAAACACAAGAAAAGCGAACATCAATATGCAGTGCAGTGCAGTGAAGAATGCTCTGATTTGTATGTGGGGGAGACCAAACAGCAAACTGCATCAACGTATGGCCCAGCACAGAAGAGCCAATTCCTCGGGTCAGGACTCAGCCGTGTATCTGCATCTTAAGGATAAAGGACATACCTTTGAAGATTGTAATGTTAACATACTGGCGAAGGAACGTGACTGGTTCAAGAGAGGTGTTAAGGAGGCCATTTATGTGAAAATAAAGAAACCAAGCCTAAATAGAGGGTGGGGGGTTCGACACCAACTGTCTGCCATGTACAATGCTGTTTAACACCTTACTCTGGGCGTTCCTATAACACCTCTTAGCCACTATTAATCACACCCTTAACACCTGGCTGTGATATGCTAATTGGGATTTTCCAGGGTACATAATTGCCACAGATTCATGTACAAGTCATTCTGAATTGAGAAAGCCAGTCGGATGACTAGCGAAACGTCTTCAAGAACTACATTTCATGTCCAGTTGATCTAATTGAATACAACAGTATCTGAATTATATACTTTCTGGATTTAATTGACCATTGGGCTATGGTCTCCTGGGTAGCACCAGCAGCTACATATCTTGCAGGGTGTGCGGGGGAAACAAACAATTTTGGGAATATATATGTTTGAATCGGTTGTTAAATGTGAATTTTACTAATGATGAAACTCCAGATATCACTCACATCACTTTGTTCATTCTATAGTTTTATAGTAGCATAAGTAGAGTATTTGTGAAGTACACAGAGCATTTCCTTTCTGTGTGTTGTAGAATAATAGTGGTGCCAAGGTAAACAGCCCTCCTGGACCCTCCTTCCATCTGCTCATGTGGGCCTATAATAAAGATGGAGGGATGTTGGGTCTGTTCGACAATCAGCTTTCAGAAGTAACAAGAGCAGTCCTTTGGGGTTGGCTTACCGCTGCAACAATCCTATTCTACAGCACACAGGGTAGGAATATGCTCTCCTCCCTGTGTATTATAGTGTCCTCAATCACTTTTAATGTTCAATCACAACCAATGTTAAATTTGTTTAGTGTCCCTTGTAATAGATAAAAGACTACTAAATTTAAATGGCATGCCCATCCAAGCCCTATTGATATTTAAGTTAAAAACCACCCCAAACCACCCTTTGACCCCACGATAACTGAAGCAAGTATTCTGATCTCTGCCTGCAACATGACAGAAAAGTTCTGTGGAAGCTCTTTAAAAACTCACACAGCTGCAGAGGAAGTGTGCAGGTAAGCAGTCATGACGTCATGTCACTGAAGTTTGCTACCAAGAAGTAGGTTATCGGCACACAAGGGGACCAGTGGTGATCAGCACAAAAGAGGACCAGTGGAGACACAAAGTAATAACTTATTTCAGTGAACATGGTAGCAAAGGAGAAAATGACGGTCTCTGGGTTTGGAAGGTTCCATAAGTAAATATAGTGGGGCTGGGGACATGCCCTATTTATGTCTATTCATAAACTACACAGCATTATTCCATTTTAAACTGAAAAATAAGAGTAAAAGAATAAGTAAATAAATAAATCAAAGACCAGAAACCTAGTGGTACTTAATATGGCTCAATAAAAAGGAACCAATCCACAATTGGCACTTTGGTTATGCTCCTACTTCCATACCAGGTGTAGAAGCTACCATGGAAATGACCACCAAGAAGTCTCTTCTCATAAAAAAATGCCAGAGACTACAAACATAGTAACAAGAAAAAATCCCATGAAGCCCACTTCAGCCCATGTTATGATAATATACACTGATAATGCAGAATTTCTTATTTTTGTGTTGTTCTAATCCAAAAATTCTACAGCTCCAGGTGAACTTCCTCTCACAACCAGGCAGACAACAAACAAGTAATAATTAAGATTGTATATATTTTGCAATTAATTTACTTAATTAACTGGCAATTAGTGACCAAAAAGCAAAGAATATTTTGATCCTGTTTTGAATAAAGCACAGGTTGTGCTCTATATTACAAACATAAGGGCATTTTTAATTGCTCTATGTACAACAAATGGGTTCCAGGACATAATACTTACTTGCTCGGGGATTTCAGACATATACTTTATTCTTAGAAATAATACTAAAGGAAATATTTAAAAGGAATGTCCACGGCATAATAATTTATCCCCAAATATTGGGCACCATATCACATTTATCTGCTGGTATGCTTGCATTCAGGGAGAGCAGTATGGACATAGTTATCTGTTTCTTTAAACACTTCTGTACACACATGGCTCCCTGCTGTGATGCTGGTGGTGCTCAGATCAACGGTCTGTGTACCAGCAACCCTAAAATACAGATGGCATTCTTGGATAATATACTTTTAATTCGGTACCAATACTAATGTTGCAACAACTTTCATATGCAAGTATATCAAAGAAAAAAGTTACCTTCTGCTGATGTGATCTATTTATCATACTCTTACAATAATATGTATTGTTGTACATAAAAAACTTTACCCACTTCGCAGCAAGAATAAGTAAAATAAGCATTTGTGGTTCCATTAACAAGTAGCTTTTATTTATTCATACCTGTAACTATAGTTACAATGATCTCACATGGTTTGAATAAAGCCAAGGACAGACACTCCAGGATCTTTTTGACTGTGCTAAACTCAGATTTAACAATGTGCCAGATAAAAACTACACTGCACAATAGTCACAATAAAGATAAACAAGATCTAGTAGTGTGTCCTTGTCTTTATTGAAATGTTATTTTAACATTATCGCTCATTGAAAGTATTTATAAAATAAAGTGGAATTTCAGCAGAAAATATAACCAATTTCAAAAGGCTTTTCAGATAAAAATGTTGAAAACTACAGGGACTAAAGAAAGCTTTTCCTGCTATTAATGCCTCTTTTCTCATGACATACACTTTGTAAGAAAGCAAACTCACAAAAGGATCAATTTTTTTTCATGTACTTAATTTGAACAGCACCTGCAATATAGAATCGTGTACACGCAGGCCACAGGAACATGAAAAGACTCCCACTGTTAGCTAAATGCACTTTGATCTTGTCAATACTGCAGGGATCACTGCCACATAATACTTCAACTAAATGCTTTACTAGAAATTATATCAAAAATGTCTGCAACTTGAAAAAGAAAAATCTGGATCATTTTGGCTTACTGTTCCTCTGACAATTGAGAGATGTGATTCACAGCGGCGTAAGACTCTATTTTAGGATTAAAGGGGTTTATAATAGCCCTGAAAAGCAAAGAAACACAGCAATTTATATTAACACACATGTCTATCTTCTCAGTTTGAGATTAGATAGCGCTTATAAACTATTTCAGTCCCCATGGGGGGAGTCAACCCTAAATACATTTGGCTGTGCATCTAGAGAGGCTTACAACATCAGTTCAAAAAATAATTGGGATTATAGCGAGCAGGAGATAACGCGGAATTGTGTCACAGTATGACTGGTGCAAAGTTCATCAATTAGATC
Organism: Hymenochirus boettgeri; assembly: GCA_019447015.1. Taxonomy (NCBI): domain Eukaryota; kingdom Metazoa; phylum Chordata; class Amphibia; order Anura; family Pipidae; genus Hymenochirus; species Hymenochirus boettgeri. Next base: position 46,750,791 of record CM033475.1, on the reverse strand, counting down.
TCTGAGGATGCAACTTAAAGGCCAGAAAGGTGACTTATAATGCTAGGTAACATTATACTGATCAATCAGAATTTTTGGAAACGAAAATTATAAATAGTTCTTGTTGTGTTAAGTATTTTCCATATATGAGAATTGTGAATAGAATAGAATACAAAAAAATCTGTGGGTACTACACCAAGTGAGTGGTAAGACAAAATGAAATCGAACTTACATATTTAGCCAGTGTGGGTGCAAAGAAAAACTCAGACTCTCACTCCCATGAACTCGGTCTTTATTCAGTGAAAATAAAAAAAATTTGAGCGTTCAAAATCCTATAAAATGCCAAAAATGTATTATAATACTCCCGAGGGAGCTGAATGATACAGCGAAACACATTGAGTAATGCTTAATTCTGCATCACAGTACAGATGCATTTAATAGGATTTATACACAATTTGATACTGGACACTTTTAATACTATATTTCACTGGCATAACTAGTAATCACTGGGCCCCTCAGCAAAACTATGGTGGTTTTTGAGAGGAGTCTATATCTGCTCCCTGGTAGTTACTGCCTGTACACTAAGAGGGTTATTCAATAAGAGTTCTTATCGTTTAAAATGGTGCTAATTTTGCCCCAACCAATCAGATGTTAGCTTTCAAATGTTACATAAGATCTGATTGGTTGGGGCAAAATTAGCAACATTTTAAATGATAAGACCTTTTATTGAATCTCCTGTTATTATTTTATCTATCATGCTAAGGGACACAGTGGGCAGACACACAAAACCAAAGATACCTATCTCCTAACACACCAATTTTGCACCTGTGCCAAAATGTAAAAGCACCATCATTCCATTGCTTAGTGACTATGCTGGCCCTAGACTGGCCTAATATAAGATTGATTTGATATTCCATTTAATATGAATGACGATCATTCTAAATAGCGTGCCGTCCAGCAGTTCTACCCACTGACTTTCCCAAAATAAATAAACCGGTTAATACTTCCCCAGTAATATGTTGTCTGGTTCAGAGAAAGGCACATTTTTTAAAAGACAACTACATTGCAAAAATTTACTTTAAAAAATTAACAGTACCTGGGGTAGATGATTGTTCCTACCTCCCAATATAATTTTGCTGAGGAGCACCATCACATGCCAGGTTAGCGTTCTTGGCTTTCCTTTATTAAAGGCAGTGTTAAAGCGCTGAGGCAGCCTGGCAGAAGCAGTTTTCTTCATGCTGGCGCTCCTCATGATATTGGGAATACGAATTACCAATTCTACCTACCTGTCTAGGTACTTTTCTGTTCTTAAAAAAAAGTTTTAGTTCTCTAAAGTAAAATTTGAAAGCTATTGAAATTTAATAATAGATTAAGTTCAGATGAAATAATTTGGCTGTTGGTGTTGCATCTCCAAGCTCCTCTGCTTCTGGGAGCACCTCCCTGAGAGACATAAATGTTCATTTGGCACCAGCCACATTAATTGAATAGGGGTTACATAACCAGAACAGGACCATGGAAACCAGGAAGGGAGCATAAATGATCAGAATAGGTTTAAGGTATTAGTTAGCACTCAAAAATAAAATAAAAATATAGCAGAATGGAGGTCATCATTACATGCCATGGGAAATGACTGGGACCAAATTTATTTTTTTAGACTTTCATTTACCTTTAATGCAGTTTGCCTTAAAAATAGAATAGGGCAAAAGAAGTTGAAAGAGGTCACATTGATTGCTGTTTGTATAAAAGTGAGCATGTCCCTTATGCAGTCATCAGATTTAATCATTTGCTATCTTTAAGTATGGTGTAAATTGCCTGCACTCTGCTAAAGGTACTTTCCATCTCTGCAATTTTCATGGTTTGTAAATTAAAAGATTTATTCTTTGAGTACCATGTGTCTGGCAAATCTCCAAAGTAAAAGGCAATCCAAGAGGCAGACTGATTAAAGACCAAGCAGTGAATCTTGATTTATCTTTTTATGTACACATATTAAAGCCATCAGAGATTTTAGACGCAGGAATGCACTAGGAAGAAATCGTACGAAAAATCTTGATTTGTTAAACTTTTAACGTTTAAGGATATTTTCTAGGTTTTCTATATTTCACATTGTGCAGTAACTGTACTAGCGAAAGAAGAGTTTTGTGAATGGTGGATTATATAAAAAGTGGTTCTAGGTTCATTTGTCATGACATGCTGTCAGCAAAATCTAATCCGGAAGGAAAAACAACAATATAAAGCTTATTTAAAAAAAACAAAAGCACTATTCTAAATATTAACATAATAGATCTCACGATGGCTTAGTGGTTAGCACTGATGCCTTGCAGCACTGAGGTCCTGAGTTCGATTTCACCCTCGGACACATCAAGGAGTGCATGGAGTTTGTATGTTCTCCCCGTGCTTGTGTGGGTTCCCCCGGGCACTCCACCACAATCATAAAGACATACTGATGAGGTTGTATGTGTACATAAAGTGATTAGAGTGAAGCTCTTTGGGGCAGGGCCTGATGTGAATGAGTTAATAATTGTAAAACGCTGCGGAATATGTAGCACTATATAAGAAATAAAATACATTCTACTTGTTTTAGTATCCTTTAATTTGTTTACACCTTCAGTAAAGTAAGGAAATGAAATGCCTTTCCGGGGTAATGTATGCAGACATGAGATTCCATTGCTCCACTCCTGCATGATGTACACACTCCTTCACACACACAGACACATATTTGTCTGCTAGGCTAGGGTTACAATGGTAGGAGTCTATGGAAAATGTCTAAGGCCAAGTACAAACGTGTGATTTTGCACATTATGGGCGACTGTGCCTGCTGAAAATTGCCTTAGCAATGAAACCATATATTAGTTAAAATAATTTTACTATATTTATAAATTATAATATTCCACAACCCCAGACAATCTGCCACTGGTAAATCACAGCACAACATGCTTCACTAAAAACAGCTACCAGCCTAAACAAAGTCACCACAGGAATCTTGTGGTCTGGGGACAGCAAACAGACCCAGAAGGTCACCACAAACCACACTGAACAATCAAATATGGCTGCGCTTACAGCCTAACATGTTATGCACATGATGACACACTTAATTACGTCAGGGCATAAGTGTGGACGTAACCATGTTAATCAATAAAACTTGTTGATTTTAATATACAACCATTATTGGTATTCTTCGTGGTGAAGACATATTTTCATTGTTTAGCATCTTTTAGAGAAATTGTGTAAACAACAACTCTTATACGGTGGCCTACACTTCAGCCACACAATAGGCCCGATAATAAATGTGGTGGGGGAGTTGGTATTCTTCTGTGAGGGCGTACTTTTAAACCCACCATGCCTACCAGCCCTCTCCGGTCTACCTTTTGAGTCTACTAAGTCTGTTTATTCTCCCACACCCCTACAGATGTGGTTTTATCGACCACCTGGCCGACCACCTCTTTCTTCGCTGCTTCACTTCTCTGCTTGGTTGTCCCACTTTCTATCCATTAACATCCCCTCAATTATCTTAGGGGTTTTCAATATCCCCATTGAGACCAACACCTCTGCTGCCACTAAATTTCTATCTCTTACCTCTCCCTTGGCCTTACTCAGTGGTCCTCTGCTCAAACCCTTTGTAATGGACACACACAGGATCTGGTCTTCACCCGCCTCGCTCCGTTTGTAATTTCTCCAACTCTCCCTTTCCTCTATCCGATCATCATCTTCTCAAAATTAACTTGGTGTCATCTGTCCCGGCCGTAACCCCTATCAAACAAGAGTACAGATGCAGGGACCTGCATAATCTCGACCCCCATCATCTGTCCCCCTCCAACAACTTATCTCCATGACCTCCTTCTCTGAGCCCGATCTTGCAGCTGTCCATACCATACCACGGTTTCCAATGCTCCCTTATCCACCCGTCGCCTTAGTCACAAGAACACACAACCATGGTTTACAGATCAGATTAAAAAGTTGAAAAGGCAATCCCGTATAGCAGAACGACGCTGGCACAAGAGTAACAAAAAAGAGACTTTTTTGAATTTAAAAGTGCCTTTTATCGAATCAAGAGGTGGCTTATTCTTAGCCAAACAAAACTATTTTTCTTCACTCATATCCACACAATCCCATAACCCTAAACAGTTTTAATGTATTCAACTCCTGTTCTGTTCGCCACCTCCTCCACCTACCTCCGTTATCGGCTGATGAAATAGCCTATTTTCATAGAAAAAAATCGAAAACATCCGAAATGGTTTCCTGTGCGCCCTAGCTCCTCCCTACAGCTTCCAACTCCTACCACTGCACGGTTACCTCCCTTATGGTTAATCCCTTAATTGTACCATAACGAGCTTCACCACTTATACAGAACAGGGACTCTTATTCTTCCTATGCAGGACAGCCCCCATGACCCCATTCCCTTCATCTATTCCCTCTCTCCTCTTCATTCATACCAGCCCTAACCTCTTCTTAACTTGTCCCTCTCCGCTGGTATTTTTTCCTCTTCATTTAAACATGCTGTGGTATCCCCTATACTTAAAAAACCGCATCGACTCGTTGCTCTTTCCAGCTACCGGCTGTCTCCCTTCTTCCATTTGCTTCCAAACTACTGGAAAGAAATGTCTATGCTGACTGGTCAGTCACCTGTCTGCTAACTCTCTTTGACCACTCAGTCAGGCTTCCGCCCTTACCACTCCATGGAAACTGCCCTCACTAAAGTGACCAATGATTCTTAGTGCTAAATCTAAAAGGTCACTACTCTTTGCTCATTTTCTTCTGATCTGTCCTCTACTTTTATACGTGGACAGGGCCGGCCTTTGATATAGGCGACCAGTGCGACCATACGGGTTGCATTACCAAGGGGGCGACAGCTGGGAGTCTTAGGTCACAGACCTGTAGCTCAAAGTTGGGCATCGTGCCCAGCCCTCTGTATTACGGTCCTCCAGATCCTCCTATATAAAAGGACATCTTTGAAATGGAAAGGGTTCAGAGAAGGGCAACTAAATTAATAAGGGTATTGGGGGAGCTTGAATATGAAGAGAGACAGGAAATGTTACAATTATGTACGCTGGAGGCGCTTGCGTGGGATATGATTACTGTGTATAAATACATTAACGGGCCATACAATTAACTATCTGGGGCATGTTCACCAATAGAACATGTCAGAGGACACCCTTAAGACTTGAAGAAAAAGGGTTTAGGCTCAAGTTCGGAAAGGGTTTTTCACTGTGAGAACGGTAAGCTATGGAACTGTTTCCGTGGGACGTTGTTATGGCAGGTTCATTGGACAGTTTAAAAAAAAGCTGGATGAGTTCTTGCAAACAAGGAATGTTAAAAGTTACTGGTATTGATACATAAAGTAGAGTTGATCCAGGGAAATTTCTGATTGCCACTTGGAGTCAGGAAGGAATTTTTTCCCCTTCATAAATTTTGGTGGGTTTTTTTGCCTTCCTGGATCAACAGTTAGGCAGGAAATAAGGATTTTGCTAGATGGGTTGGACTGGATGGACGTATGTATCAGCACCTCACCACATACTAAGCCCCAACACATATAAGCTTTACTTAAGATGTCTGTATGCTGAGCTGTTCTATTAGTACGTTATTGTTACATAATGATGTATGCACCATATATACAAGCACGCACTGGAGATACTGAAATACAGGTGGGGTACTTGATTCGAAAGCAAGCAGCATTCAACGGAGGTATTGTGTGCGCCCAGGGTTTTTTTTTTGGGGGGGGGTGTTGGTGTTAGGCATTGGTAACAAATCTTGCACAGGGTGCTATTTATCCTAAGGCCGGCGCCTGACTGTGGATCAAGACATTGCACAATGCACTTTCTTGGCTATCCTCTATCTCTGGTAGGACCTTTAGTGTTTTCCTTGGGAATTAGTTCCACCCTCACCTCCTCCATTTGGGGGTCCTGCAAGGCTCAGTACTCTGTCCTCTTCTTTTCTCTATCTACACTATGGCCTTGGACAACTCATTAGTTCATTTGAATTCCAGTATCACCGTATGCGAATGATACCCAAATTTGCATCTCTGCCCCAGACCTCCCTACACTGACATCCCAGGTTCCCCAGCTGCTTAGTGCCATCTCTGCCTTTATGTTCTCCCCACTTCCTCAAACTCAACAATGGACAAAACTGAACTTGTCCTTTTCCCACCTCACGATCTGTTCCCCTCACTAGTCTTACAATTAATATTAAGAATACACCGTTATCCCCATCTCCTCATGTCCGCAAGATTTCGATCTTCCTTCAAATATCAATGCTAGATTCCAATCTTTCCTTCAAACGTCAATGCCATGTCAATTCGCGTCCAATACCTGTCGGCTCCAACTCAAAAACATCTCCTGCATTCATCCCTTCCTCTCGAATGAAGCTACAAAATACTAGTCCATGCCCTAATCATATCCAGGCTAGACATATGCAACACACTGTGTGGTTTACCAAACTGCATGGCACAACTTCAATCCATCCTCAACTCTGCTGCCTGTCTCATTTATTTCTTTCTCGCTTCTCTAAGCCTCTCCTCTCTGTCAGTCTCTTCCACTGGTTGCCCATCATGCAAAGGATCCGTTCAAGCTGCTTGGCTGAGAGGCAGCCAATCACGGTCGCGGCTACCAGGAGTTCTAAACAGCGGAGGAGAGAGGGAAGGTAAGTAAAGATTGGGAGACTTTCTAAAAATAATATTAATGCGGTGGGGCTGGGGGAGCCTGCCCTACCGCCTATCAAAAGGTTTTATGTTAGGGGGAGGGAGAGAAAAACGGGATGGAGAGGACAGAGAGGGAGGGCTGCACTGAGAATGCCTCAAACCTTGACGAGGTTGAGGCAGACTCAGGCACAACATGAGTCACACAATGCTCCTACACAGCAGTTTCTGGACTTTGGAGGGGCACAGCAGGGGAACTATTTTGAGCAGAAATGTAAGGTAAGGCTTGTTTTAAACTTTAATGTGGCCAGTAAGGGTGAGTTTAAATTAGTTTTGGGGTGGACAGCCCTTTAAGACCCAAACCTAATTAAATTTACCTGCTGCAGTGCTAAGGGCCATTGCATAATAATTTTGCACAGATTTGGATTTTTGGTTGCAACTTCTTATTCTACTTGTTTTAATAGCATTCAAAGTGTCTGGGTAATTTTTTAGTGAGGTCACTATGACATCAGCATAACATAATTTTGTACAGAATTGAATTTGACCGTAAAAAGATTGCATTTGGTGTAATTTCTATTTCTAAAAATGTTGATTGTGTTCAAATATGTCTGGGTGCAATTTAGTAATGTCACTATGACATCAGCATGGATCACCATTTTACACAGATTTGGAATTTGACCCAAAAAATGATTGCACTTTTAAGGTGACTATACGTTAAGTGCGACTTTTCAAGGTGACTATATGCTTGAAAACAGCAGGTCGTGGACCTTCTCTGCAGGGGAACACAGGCCCTCAACCTCCGGGCCACCCCTGTGGGCCCTGACGTATGATACTGCTTGTTGTATTCTTTAATGACCTTCTTCTTCATTTCCTGAGCTTTACATTTGAGAAAGGATCTCTGTAGTAGCTGGTGTAGCAGAGCCAGGCCATTTACACAATGAAAATGATATAATAGGTGAATATTTTGCACAAAACATGAGGAATATTCCATATTTAGTTTGCAGCTCGGAAAACAACAAATGTGACATTAACAAAAAAAGTTTTTTTGGGTGTCACGTTAAGAATTTATTTAGATAAACAGGGACACCATATCGGCGAGGGAAATGAAAATGAAGGAAATGTTGAAGAATAAATGGTGCCATGGGAACACGGTTAGGAGTCTTCTAATATATGTGTGTGATTGGTGTGTATTGGTCCAGTATGACTAAGATCAGAATGCATTTTATTACGGAAGTGGTTGTTGGGCTTTAGTTCAATATGGCGATTTCCAATACAGAGAAGATATTCTCTTTTTAGAAATATAGTGATCGATTGGCATTTGAGCTTGCAGTCATTTATGTTTGATCAGAGTAGCTATCTAGGGTAATTTTGCAGTCTATACGTGGCTTTATGTCTTACATTAAACAGGAAACTGAAGAATAAATATGTTCAGTCAAGGCGGTCTCTACCAGAAAACAAATACAGCACATATTGGTTTGATTTAACATTTGTTTGCTATGGTAACTATAAAGGTATAAAGGGTTAATTATACCTTTAGTGAGACATTCACTCATTAAAACCAGCCATTAGTTGTTGCTAGTGGCAATATATTGATATCTGATTTGTCACAGTGAACTCTCCTTGTTTTTGATCTATATTTTATAACAAATGTTTTTAACTGAACAGTATATTGACTATGACATTAAGCACCATACTACCAAATATGTCATTATGATAAATGTTTTTAATGGTTAACATAAGTAGCCCTGCAGTGCATTTTTTACAGAATCCTCCTCCCCCTCTTAATATGTTTTGTTAACAAAAATAACCATCCACTTGCATACATAACAGAAAACCTTGAGTAAAAGTAACTAACTAAAGTACAAGAAAATAAAAAACTCGATAAAGCCAAGACGAGCAATCGCTTAAGCTTACTAGACATCATTCATCTACAAATTGATTTTCCATTAAGTGCTCCAGAGCAGTAATATTTTATAGATTAGCCTGTGCTGGACAATTGATAAATTTATGCTTCAAAGGGAGCAGTCAATGTCCATAATTATCTACCAATAGATTTGTAATTTTAAGACTTGTCCAGAGACATATGAAACCATGATGATAAGTAACCAACATGGCTCTAAACCTCAATGATTTTGAAAAGCAGAAATGTGCCCTTAGGTCAGCGCCTGTTACAGTGCCTATTAGCTTGCACAAAACAATTTAGGGGATGTGGTTATGTAAACATGCGAAGCACAAATTATCAGAAAAAGAATAAAAAAAATAATTTCTATCAATGATAATACATTGCATCTAGTAAAAATATGGTGGTGCTAAAAACTGACTCCCAACATCCAGATCACAGGGTTACCATTGGAACTACAGACGTGAAGGCATCTTGAATGCTACATTGTGCTACAAGTACATATGACCCATGGTTTCTAAAGCACATTGCAGCTCACTTTAAGACTATTGGAATCTAGACACTGTGAAAGCCAGACTAATTGTCTAAACACGTTATTGTGATAACGTCAATTTCTAGACATTATAGCAATAAAGGAAGATTTACAGCTGTACATGATCTGATTATGCATCCCCACATGAAACAATGATTTTTTTTCCTATCCAGATAACAAATAGCAGATGCTACTTTCTTTATGATATACAACTCCTGTTTTATTTTGTTAATGCCATTTCTATGAGTCATGTCACAATTATCTGAGATAGGAAGAAGCAGCCCTTCTGATCTACATTTAAATGACAACTTCACTCACCAAAAACCCCGCTCCACAGCTGGAAATTACCCAGGGTGAGGACCTAAACTGCACTGTCCTCATCCCTGGGTTCCCTTGCTTACTTAGATTTACTCACCTAAAGTTTCCTTCAGTGTTTCAATCCTGAAGCTGTTGGAGACTCATCTCAATGGCCGGATCATGAACGCGGAAGTGGGTGCAGAGTACCAAAGGAAGTTGGGTAAGTAAATCTAGAGTTTAGAAAGTGGAACCATGGGGTGACGACAGTGCAGTTTAGGGTCCTCTCCTTTGGTACGGCACGGAAGGCAGGATCTAGGTGAGTATAATTGTACTTTTTAATGGATTTTTCACTTGCTAGTTTAATTTTCATGGGGCAGTGGTATGCACTTCACGTTTTTCAGAGTGGTAAATCCAAAATTATATTGTGCACTGAGATTTCTAATCGAATCAGAGTCTCCACTAACAATGCACTTGTGAGCAGAAACAAGTATACTTGATGCAGGCTATGTGATTAAAACTCCTTTTTTTATAATCCAGTTAGTGTGTTCTGTACATTTATGATATGTTTGATATGCACCCACAGGCACTTGAGATATGTATTGTTCATCTTGGCCGTCATCAGGCCACATCCTGATGACGGCCAAGATGGCGGCCGAAACGCGTTGATGTTGGTGTTCTAATCCAATAAATTTGATTTGTTATACTCAAGACCCAGGAGTGTTCCATACTTACCTATCCTCTATCCATTCTCCTTGGTAAGCACCCGGGCATTATCTAACTCTCGGCGGTGAGTGATTCATGAGATTGACAAGAAAGGACATAAAGTCTTCTCAAACCTTTCAAGATCAGAACGTGACACGATAAAATCCCTGAAAGCAGACAACAATTTAATAATCCACACCCGCTGATTAGGGGGGGGGGGGGGGGGGATTGTGTTGCTAGACAGTCCTATTATAATGGAGAAATTAACACCCAACTGAGTGATGGTGATACTTACCAACAGCTGAGTTGTGATCCAACTCAAGGGTATAAGAATATCCTTGATGAAAGATTGGGGAAGCCCTGAGATCTGATGGATCAGTAAGGAACAGTATGAGTATCTTATAACAGAAAGGCCCAAACGTCCTCAATTAGTACATTACCAAAGATTCACAAATTCCTCAGTGCACCCCCAGGAAATCCCCTCATGTTAGCCGTTGGCTCACTCTTCAGTCCAGCGGCTAAATTTGTGGACTTTTATCTCCAGAAATGTGTGAAATCTATGAGTTCGTACATAAGAGATAGTGGTCATCTTATGGAGCGATTGCGATTGGTAGCTATTGGAGATGATGACATCTTTAGACATGTGATGTAGGCAGCCTCACCACCGTGATCCCACAAAACGAGGGGATTGAAGCGGTGTAAAATTTCTAATGGACCTCCTCGATTTGGCAATGTCCCACAACTATTTCCATTTTGAAGGCCATTCTATAGGCAACCTCAGGGACCGCGTTGGGGTCCATATGGCCCCATCATTTGCAAATCTGTTCATGGAGTGATTTGAGAAGACACATATAATCACCCAATTTCAATAGCTTATTCGTCTAAATTGTTAGATATATAGACGATATGTGTTTATATGGTCTGGAACTATGGAAAGGCTTTCAGCTTGGTTGAGGAGATCAATAAGTTAGATACACTCATCAAACTAACAGCCACTATTGATTTAATACAGTGGATTTTTTTGATCTTCGTCTTTACAAGGATGGGAACAGGATTGGATCTACTCTTTTCCGCAAAAAGACGGAAAAAGACGGAATAAAAATACATTGTTGCATAGAAATAGCTGCCTCCAGAGGCTTTGAAAAAGGGTATTCCTACTCCAAATGTTGAGAATGTATGAAACAACACTGGCCCTATTCAGAGAGAGCTCCACTGGAATAAACAATTCAGAGGTTTCTCCAAAAGGGATACTCAAAACATCATCTCATGGAAACAAAGGAAAGGATTGCTCTTCAAATGGCCAATGATAAGCCAAAAGTCAAGAAATAAACAAGATGAATGTTAATTTTCTCACAAACTGGTGAAGACAAGATTAGTATAGAGAAAGAACTGGCATATAATTTCCTCAGATGCCCATTGTCCTGGGTATGGGAGTTAAACAAGTTTTTAGAAAGGGAAGGAGTTTGCGGTCTATGTTATGACCACCCTTCCCATTCAGAAACAACCGTTTCTCAAACACTGGTTGTTTCAGGTGTCCTAATTGTGGTAACTGTAACACTCTCCTAGTGGGGAACTCGTTCCCTCATCCCATACAGGGAGAATAAAAATCAGGGGAAGGTTCTCCTGTACAAGTAAAGGGGTGATTTAGTTCATTAGTTGCCCTTGTGGACTGTATTACATAGGGATGACCACTACTACATTGCCAGAACGGATGGCGAACCATCGTCTGTCCATCCGGAATGCAATTGATGGTAAAAAGGAGACCAACAGTAAATATGGGATATGGCGGTGGCAAGCCATGAGGACTATACGCCAGACAGAGAAAATATTTATTGAAACCTGAGGCCCCGTGGATAGCTCCTATGGGCTTAAATGAACAGTGGCTTTACAATATTTCATTTAGTACTAACAATGTTCTACCTAGCTGTTATAAATGTTTCATTTTAGCTTGTGCCACCAATGTGTTTATACATAAATGTGGCTGAGTGATTAGTATCATATCTACATTATTATTCAGAAGAGTTAAAATGTGTTCATATGATTTATAAATCAGGTGGTTATTGAGAAAATCCCTAGCTCTGTAGATGGTCATACTTCAGTTAAATATTTATTGTGCCATATCATGGTTTGATGTGCTTTTTTTTTGTATTCTTACATGGTGTAGGTCACTGGTTATTTGGTCCTAGGTATATTGGGGTATGGGTGGGGAGCCTATTATTTTAGTCCCTGATTGACACGAAAGGGTCTCTGCCCATTATGACCCTGATATTTAGTAGAATGGTAACTCACATGATTACTGAGGGAAGACTGGTTCCTATATTGAGGACTCTAGTAATGGGGTAGCAGTCAAATTGGGGTAGGATATAGGCCACTCGAACTGCAGGTTGATTTGTGGATCGAAAATAGGCTGTTACTGCAGTAAAGCCCATTGTGGCGAGCCCGTTGCTAAGGACGCTCTATTACCAGATATGTGGACACCTTCTACGTGTGAGCCAAGAGCCCGACTCCTTGTTGAGCCTGCAGTAAGAGAGCTGGGTAGAACACACCTCCCTATGGACTCACTTAGGAATAGTGAGCCCCCCCCCCCCCCCGTGGGTAGCTGGGATACACCCCATTTATGTTGCGGGGTGGGGGTCCGGTAATGATCGGACGCAGCGTGATGGAAGTATATTGGTATTTGTAAGTGACGGAGATCCATGTCCACCCGTGACCATGTATCCATGATTACACCCTGTAACGTCAGTACGGTTTATCTTTAGATGATTACAAGAAGGTACCGGGCAGACACAATCACACAGGTACCTCTGAGTTCCTTAAAACCACTTTTACAGTTGTGCATTACCATACCTAATATTGACCAATGCATGGGTGACCTTGCTAGCAGGTTCCTTCCACGACCTGCACTGGGTGAAAGTCTAAGAACTAGAAAAAGGGATAAAAATAAATGGGTAGATTTACAATCGCTGTAGATCTAGATGGTCACCAGAAATGTCTGGCAAACTAAGCTGCATGTATGGAAAAAACTTAGAGAGATTCAATAAAAATTCTAATCGTTTAAAATTGTGCTAATTTTGCCTCAACCAATCAGAACTTATTAACATTTGAAAGCTAATATCTGATTGGTTGGGGCAAAATTAGCACCATTTTAACAAATAAGAACTTTTATTGAATAACCTGATAATTGTTAAACATAAATGAGCACGTAACCCTGAACATTTTGTTCATGTTTAAAGCATTAAAGCATGTTGAAAAAATAATTTTACTTTTCTTCCCACACAAAATATAGAAGAAATAGTGTTATTAGAAGCCACGGAGTTATGGGTCATATTTACAGCTGAGGGATTAATGGGGAATAAAAGCTATACCATTAAAGTGATACCAATTAAATTAACTTGCAAATTCAGCCACTGTTTGTAACCCACCACTTGATTAGGATATAGTGTAATCTCTATGGGCCAGGTGGCGGACAGACGGGCATGTGTACATGCTATAGTTACTCTATGAAGTGGTCTGGACCTGTTACTGCTTCTGCTCCCGTCTTCAATTAATATATTAAAGGAATAGTTAACTTTGAGTGGACTATCCTTTAATACCAGTAATTCTCAATATTTTTAGTTTTAAAATTTTAACAATGAACTTGCCATTTCCACATCTGCTGGAAGACAGTTCACAATTTCACCGTTCTCACTGTACAGAAACTTTCTAACCAGAACATGAAACTTAAAGGATGTCACGTGTCCTCTGACATCTATAGGTGAATAGGGATGGGTTTCAGGTAAGTTTCGAACTGCCAGAACTTTTCGAAAATAAACCATTTCAGAAATTGGAATATTCAATATGGAACTTTGAATATTCAATACCGGTTATCAAATATTCAATATCGAACTTGGAAAATCTATACCGGTTATCAAATATTCAATATCAAACATGGAACATGGAACACAATACTATACTGATTATTGAACATTCAATACCTATTACTGAAAATGTATAATTAGTATTCATTATCGATTAACCCAATATCGAATATCCATCTCCCATCGACTTCTATATGGTTCGTTTTCAAATTTTCATAATTATAAAATATGATTTCGGAACGAAACTCACGGGTTCGAACATGGTAAACGATGCACACAGAGAGTTTATTGTATGGCCCAATAACAATTTGTCTAATCTGTCTGCATAGCAAGCAACTCCATACCCCTTATTACTTTATTTGAAACTCTCTAAACGGTTTTCATTTCAAAGGTCATGATCACTTTGATCATTTAGCCATTCACATAATCACCACAAACAGGGAGATTAACCCAGAGCGGCAATGCTCTGGGCAAATCTCCCGTACGGGATTTACCAGAGCTGCAGGGTCTGGGTGAATTCACCCGCACATAAGTATTTAACGCAGCTATAGCTGGCGTTAAATACTTGTGCACTAAGACCCGCACAGCTCTGGTAAATCCTTTGTGGCGGCTGCGCGAGTGCCTCTACGACACTCGTGCAGCCGCCGTAGAAGCGAGACTTTAGGTTGCGCTAACTGAACGTAAATCAGTTAGCGCGGCTGCAGCTCTCCTCTGTGAATTCACCCAAAAGACCCAATCTTCTAAAGCCTGTTTTACAATAAAGCTTACAATTTACAAAAGTAATAGGAAAATGTGTTAACTTTTAGTTGTAATTATTTTAAAGTGGCTATTTTACAATAAAAGTGTTTTTATACTTGTCTAGAAACTCTTATAATACTCTTATAATTCAAAAATGGGCATAACGATGTAGCTCATACTGAAAGAATGCATGAGTATCCTTTAAAGACATATCTATTACTGTGCACATTTTCATTCTTACCCATAGAGTATAGTTATCAAAGATCTGATGCATACGGATGATTTCATAATACAGCTCATCGTAACTGCTTGGCGTTGGAAGAAAGGTATCTCCATACGTAATGAACATGTTGAACAAATTGACTACCTTTGGAAGAGAAAACATATTAGAATATGGTGTTCTGTGGACTTTATGGTCCACCATGGCACAATATCATTCTATTTGTAAGTGTTATGCAAATTAAACAAGGCTAGCATTCAGTGCTGGATTATGGTCTATCCCAATTGGAATGAAAAGCATGTCAGGCAGCTTGCTGGAAGCCTAAAGGCTCGTACACACGATCAACTTCACACAATCAAATGGGGTCGCCAGGCGGATCAACAAACGGCCCCCGACGAAGCATACACACGGACAATTCTCGACCGAAACAGCTGTTCGGCACGTGTAGCGCTCGGCCGTCATTCCTCGCTCAGAAATTGAGCGTGTGTACGAACCTTAAGATCAGCCATACCCTCATACACTCCAACAACCCCCCCAAATTAATTTATGCAGGTAATATATTTTAACGAGTTCTTTAAAGCAGCACTAAGCCTTTTATTAATTTATTTTTACATATATATAAACAGACGAAAAATGTTTACGATTCTTGTTAGGATATTTTCTTCTTGTTACACATTTTCAGGACATTTTCAGAACAACTTGCCCATAGGAATGCTGCTTAGCGTTCACAAATTGTGCATAGAGATGCATTACAAGGATGTATACCCACCAAGGAGGCTGTTGACATGGTGAGAAAACGGCTGGGCCAAGACAGCACTCTTACCAGCAGAACTGACCTCAACCCAGAACAGGTGTGTTCCTTGTTGGACTTGTGCCTGAATACCACCTATTTCAAATACAGGGATAAGTTCTATAAGCAAAAACATGGATGTGCTATGGGATCTCCAGTTAGAACTACATTTCATGTCCAGTTGATCTAATTGAATACAACAGATATCTGAATTATATACTTTCTGGATTTAATTGACCATTGGGCTATGGTCTCCTGGGTAGCACCCAGCAGCTACATTATCTTGCAGGTGTGCGGGGGAAACAAACAATTTTGGGAATATATATGTTTGAATCGGTTAGTTAAATGTGAATTTTACTAATTGAAACTCCAGATATCACTCACACTCACTTTGTTCATTCTAATTAGTTTTATAGTACTGCATAAGTAGAGTATTTGTGAAGTACACAGAGCATTTCCTTTCTGTGTGTTGTAGAATAATAGTGGTGCCAAGGTAAACAGCCCTCCTGGACCCTCCTTCCATCTGCTCATGTGGGCCTATAATAAAGATGGGAGGGATGTTGGGTCTGTTCGACAATCAGCTTTCAGAAGTAACAAGAGCAGTCCTTTGGGGTTGGCTTACCGCTGCAACAATCCTATTCTACAGCACACAGGGTAGGAATATGCTCTCCTCCCTGTGTATTATAGTGTCCTCAATCACTTTTAATGTTCAATCACAACCAATGTTAAATTTGTTTAGTGTCCCTTGTAATAGATAAAAGACTACTAAATTTAAATGGCATGCCCATCCAAGCCCTATTGATATTTAAGTTAAAAACCACCCCAAACCACCCTTTGACCCCACGATACCTGAAGCAAGTTATTCTGATCTCTGCCTGCACATGACAGAAAAGTTCCTGTGGAAGCTCTTTAAAAACTCACACAGCTGCAGAGGAAGTGTGCAGGTAAGCAGTCATGACGTCACTGTCACTGAAGTTTGCTACCAAGAAGTAGGTCATCGGCACACAAGGGGACCAGTGGTGATCAGCACAAAAGAGGACCAGTGGAGACACAAAGTAATAACTTATTTCAGTGAACATGGTAGCAAAGGAGAAAATGACGGTCTCTGGGTTTGGAAGGTTCCATAATGTAAATATAGATGGGGCTGGGGGACATGCCCTATTTATGTCTATTCATAAACTACACAGCATTATTCCATTTTAAACTGAAACTAAGAGTAAAAGAATAAGTAAAATAAATAAATCAAAGACCAGAAACCTAGTTGGTACTTAATATGGCTCAATAAAAAGGAACCAATCCACAATTGGCACTTTGGTTATGCTCCTACTTCCATACCAGGTGTAGAAGCTACCATGGAAATGACCACCAAGAAGTCTCTTCTCATAAAAAAATGCCAGAGACTACAAACATAGTAACAAGAAAAAATCCACTGAAGCCCACTTCAGCCCATGTTATTGATAATATACACTGATAATGCAGAATTTCTCTATTTTGTGTTGTTCTAATCCAAAAATTCTACAGCTCCAGGTGAACTTCCTCTCACAACCAGGCAGACAACAAACAAGTAATAATTAAGCATTGTATATATTTTGCAATTAATTATACTTAATTAACTGGCAATTAGTGACCAAAAAAGCAAAGAATATTTTGATCCTGTTTTTGAATAAAGCACAGATGTTGTGCTCTATATTACAAACATAAGGGCATTTTTAATTGCTCTATGTACAACAAATGGGTTCCAGGACATAATACTTACTTGCTCGGGGATTTCAGACATATACTTTATTCTTAGAAATAATACTAAAGGAAATATTTAAAAGGAATGTCCACGGCATAATAATTTATCCCCAAATATTGGGCACCATATCACATTTATCTGCTGGTATGCTATGCATTCAGGGAGAGCAGTATGGACATAGTTATCTGTTTCTGTTAAACACTTCTGTACACACTGGCTCCCTGCTGTGTATGCTGGTGTGCTCAGATCAACGGTCTGTGTACCAGCAACCCTAAAATACAGATGGCATTCTTCGGATAATATACTTTTAATTCGGTACCAATACTAATGTTGCAACAACTTTCATATGCAAAGTATATCAAAGAAAAAAGTTACCTTCTGCTGATGTGATCTATTTATCATACTCTTACAATAATATGTATTGTTGTACATAAAAACTTTACCCACTTCGCAGCAATGAATAAGTAAAATAAGCATTTGTGGTTCCATTAACAAGTAGCTTTTATTTTATTCATACCTGTACCTATAGTTACAATGATCTCACATGGTTTGAATAAAGCCAAGGACAGACACTCCAGGATCTTTTTGACTGTGCTAAACTCAGATTTAACAATGTGCCAGATAAAAACTACACTGCACAATAGTCACAATAAAGATTAAACACAGATCTAGTAGTGTGTCCTTGTCTTTATTGAAATGTTATTTTAACATTATCGCTCATTAGAAAGTATTTATAAAATAAAGTGGAATTTCAGCAGAAAAATATAACCAATTTCAAAAGGCTTTTCAGATAAAAATGTTGAAAACTACAGGGACTAAAGAAAGCTTTTCCTGCTATTAATGCCTCTTTTCTCATGACATACACTTTGTAAGAAAGCAAACTCACAAAAGGATCAATTTTTTTTCATGTACTTAATTTGAACAGCACCTGCAATATAGAATCGTGTACACGCAGGCCACAGGAACATGAAAAGACTCCCACTGTTAGCTAAATGCACTTTGATCTTTGTCAATAACTGCAGGGATCACTGCCACATAATACTTCAACTAAATGCTTTACTAGAAATTATATCAAAAATGTCTGCAACTTGAAAAAGAAAAATCTGGATCATTTTGGCTTACCTGTTCCTCTGACAATTGAGAGATGTGATTCACAGCGGCGTAAGACTCTATTTTAGGATTAAAGTGGTTTATAATAGCCCTGAAAAGCAAAGAAACACAGCAATTTATATTAACACACATGTCTATCTTCTCAGTTTGAGATTACAGATAGCGCTTCTATAAACTATTTCAGTCCCCATGGGGGGAGTCAACCCTAAATACATTTGGCTGTGCACTCTAGAGAGGCTTACAACATCAGTTCAAAAAATAATTGGGATTATAGCGAGCAGGAGATACACGGGAATTGTGGTCACAGTATGACTGGTGCAAAGTTCATCAATTAGATCTCTGAGGATGCAACTTAAAGGCCAGAAAGGTGACTTATACTGCTAGTGTAACATTATACTGATCAATTCAGAATTTTTGGAAACGAAAATTATAAATAGTTCTTGTTGTGTTAAGTATTTTCCATATATGAGAAATTGTGAATAGAATAGAATACAAAAAAATCTGTGGGTACTACCACCAAGTGAGTGGTAAGACAAAATGAAATCGAACTTACATATTTAGACCAGTGTGGGTGCAAAGAAAAACTCAGACTCTTCACTCCCATGAACTCGGTCTTTATTCAGTGAAAATAAAAAAAATTTGAGCGTTCAAAATCCTATAAAATGCTAAAAATGTATTATAATACTCCCGAGGGAGCTGAATGATACAGCGAAACACATTGAGTACTGCTTAATTTCTGCATCACAGATACAGATGCATTTAATAGGATTTTATACACAATTTGATACTGGACACTTTTTAATACTATACTTTCACTGGCATAACTAGTAATCACTGGGCCCCTCAGCAAAACTATGGTGGTTTTCTGAGAGGAGTCTATATCTGCTCCCCTGGTAGTTACCTGCCTGTACACTAAGAGGGTTATTCAATAAGAGTTCTTATCGTTTAAAATGGTGCTAATTTTGCCCCAACCAATCAGATGTTAGCTTTCAAATGTTACATAAGATCTGATTGGTTGGGGCAAAATTAGCACCATTTTAAATGATAAGACCTTTTATTGAATCTCCCTGTTATTATTTTATCTATCATGCTAAGGGACACAGTGGGCAGACACACAAAACCAAAGATACCTATACTCCTAACATACACCTAATTTTGCACCTGTGCCAAAATGTAAAAGCACCATCATTCCCATTGCTATAGTGACTATGCTGGCCCTAGACTGGCCTAATATAAGATTGATTTGATA
Source organism: Hymenochirus boettgeri (assembly GCA_019447015.1). NCBI lineage: Eukaryota > Metazoa > Chordata > Amphibia > Anura > Pipidae > Hymenochirus > Hymenochirus boettgeri. Next base: position 46,731,051 of record CM033475.1, on the reverse strand, counting down.
TTCCATTTAATATGAATGACGCATCATTCTAAATAGCGTGCCGTCCAGCAGTTCTACCCACTGACTTTCCCAAAATAAATAAACCGTTTAATACTTCCCCAGTAATATTGTTTGTCTGGTTCAGAGAAAGGCACATTTTTTAAAAGACAACTACATTGCAAAAATTTACCTTTAAAAAATTAACAGTACCTGGGGTTAGATTGATTGTTCCTACCTCCCAATATAATTTTGCTGAGGAGCACCATCACATGCCAGGTTAGCGTTCTTGGCTTTCCTTTATTAAAGGCAGTGTTAAAGCGCTGAGGCAGCCTGGCAGAAGCAGTTTTCTTCATGCTGGCGCTCCTCATGATATTGGGAAATACGAATTACCAATTCTACCTACCTGCTCTAGGTACTTTTCTGTTCTTTAAAAAAAAAGTTTTAGTTCTCTAAAGTAAAATTTGAAAGCTATTGAAATTCTAATAATAGATTAAGTTCAGATGAAATAATTTGGCTGTTGGTGTTGCATCTCCAAGCTCCTCTGCTTCTGGGAGCACCTCCCTGAGAGCATAAATGTTCATTTGGCACCAGCCACATTAATTGAATAGGGGTTACATAACCAGAACAAGGACCATGGAAACCAGGAAGGGAGCATAAATGATCAGAATAGGTTTAAGGTATTAGTTAGCACTCAAAAATAAAATAAAAATATAGCAGAATGAGGTCATCATTACATGCCATGGGAAATGACTGGGACCAAATTTATTTTTTTAGACTTTCATTTACCTTTAATGTCAGTTTGCCTTAAAAATAGAATAGGGCAAAAGAAGTTGAAAGAGGTCACATTGATTGCTGTTTGTATAAAACTGTGAGCATGTCCCTTTATGCAGTCATCAGATTTAATACATTTTGCTATCTTTAAAGTATGGTGTAAATTGCCTGGCACTCCTGCTAAAGGTACTTTCCATCTCTGCAATTTTTCATGGTTTGTAAATTAAAAGATTTATTCTTTGAGTTACCATGTGTCTGGCAAATCTCCAAAGTAAAAGGCAATCCAAGAGGCAGACTGATTAAAGACCAAGCAGTGAATCTTGATTAATCTTTTTATGTTACACTATTAAAGCCATCAGAGATTTTAGACGCAGGACTGCACTAGGAAGAAATCGTACGAAAAATCTTGATTTGTTAAACTTTTAACGTTTAAGGATATTTTCTAGGTTTTCTATATTTCACATTGTGCAGTAACTGTACTAGCGAAAATGAAGAGTTTTGTGAATGGTGGATTATATAAAAAGTGGTTCTAGGTTCATTTGTCATGACATGCTGTCAGCAAAATCTAATCCGGAAGGAAAAACAACAATATAAAGCTTATTTAAAAAAAACAAAAGCACTAATTCTAAATATTAACATAATAGATCTTCACGATGGCTTAGTGGTTAGCACTGATGCCTTGCAGCACTGAGGTCCTGAGTTCGATTTCACCCTCGGACACATCTGCAAGGAGTGCATGGAGTTTGTATGTTCTCCCCGTGCTTGTGTGGGTTTCCCCCGGGCACTCCACCACAATCATAAAGACATACTGATAGGTTGTATGTGTACATAAAGTGATTAGAGTGTAAGCTCTTTGGGGCAGGGCCTGATGTGAATTGAGTAAATAATTGTAAAACGCTGCGGAATATGTAGCACTATATAAGAAATAAAATACATCTTCTACTTGTTTTAGTTATCCTTTAATTTAGTTTACACCTTCATGTAAAGTAAGGAAATGAAATGCCTTTCCGGGGTAATTGTATGCAGACATGAGATTCCATTGCTCCACTCCCTTGCATGATGTACACACTCCTTCACACACACAGCAACACATATTTGTCTGCTAGGCTAGGGTTACAATGGCTAGGAGTCTATGGAAAATGTCTAAGGCCAAGTACAAACGTGTGATTTTGCACATTATGGGCGACTGTGCCTGCTGAAAATTGCCTTAAGCAATGAAACCATATATTAGTTAAAATAATTTTACTATATTTATTAAATAATAAATATTCCACAACCCCCAGACACTCTGCCACTGGTAAATCACAGCACACATGCTTCACTAAAAACAGCTACCAGCCTAAACAAAGTCACCACAGGAATCTTGTGGTCTGGGGACAGCAACCCAGACCCAGAAGGTCACCACAAACCACACTGAACAATCAAATATGGCTGCGCTTACAGCCTAACATGTTATGCACATGATGACACACTTAATTACGTCAGGGCATAAGTGTGGACGTAACCATGTTAATCAATAAAACTTGTTGATTTTAATTATACAACCATTATTGGTATTCTTCGTGGTGAAGACATATTTTCATTGTTTAGCATCTTTTAGAGAAATGTGTAAAACAACAACTCTTATACGGTGGCCTACACTTCAGCCACACCACTAGGCCCGATAATAAATGTGGTGGGGGAGTTGGTATTCTTTCTGTGAGGGCTGTACTTTTAAACCCACCATGCCCTTACCAGCCCTCTCCGGTCTACCTTTTGAGTCCTACTAAGTCTGTTTATTCTCCCACACCCCTACAGATTGTGGTTATTTATCGACCACCTGGCCCGACCACCTCTTTCTTCGCTGCTTCACTTCTCTGCTTGGTTGTCCCACTTTCTATCCATTAACATCCCCTCAATTATCTTAGGGGTTTTCAATATCCCCATTGAGACCAACACCTCTGCTGCCACTAAATTTCTATCTCTTACCTCCTCCCTTGGCCTTACTCAGTGGTCCTCTGCTCAAACCCTTTGTAATGGACACACACTGGATCTGGTCTTCACCCGCCTCTGCTCCGTTTGTAATTTCTCCAACTCTCCCTTTCCTCTATCCGATCATCATCTTCTCAAAATTAATCTGGTGTCATCTGTCCCGGCCGTAACCCCTATCAAACAAGAGTACAGATGCAGGGACCTGCATAATCTCGACCCCCATTCACTCTCTGTCCCCCTCCAACAACTTATCTCCATGACCTCCTTCTCTGAGCCCGATCTTGCAGCTGTCCACTACCATACCACGGTTTCCAATGCTCCCTTATCCACCCGTCGCCTTAGTCACAAGAACACACAACCATGGTTTACAGATCAGATTAAAAAGTTGAAAAGGCAATCCCGTATAGCAGAACGACGCTGGCACAAGAGTAACAAAAAAGAGACTTTTTTGAATTTAAAAGTGCCTTTTATCGAATCAAGAGGTGCTTATTCTTAGCCAAACAAAACTATTTTTCTTCACTCATATCCACACAATCCCATAACCCTAAACAGCTTTTTAATGTATTCAACTCCCTGTTCTGTTCGCCACCTCCTCCACCTACCTCCGTTTATCGGCTGATGAAATAGCCTCATATTTCATAGAAAAAAATCGAAAACATCCGAAATGGTTTTCCTGTGCGCCCTAGCTCCTCCCTACAGCTTCCAACTCCTACCACTGCACCGGCTTACCTCCCTTCATTGGTTAATCCCTTTAATTGTACCATAACGAGCTTCACCACTATTACAGAACAGGGACTCTTATCTCTCCTATGCAGGACAGCCCCCATGACCCCATTCCCTCTCATCTTATTCCCTCTCTCCTCTTCATTCATACCAGCCCTAACCTCTCTCTTTAACTTGTCCCTCTCCGCTGGTATTTTTTTCCTCTTCATTTAAACATGCTGTGGTATCCCCTATACTTAAAAAATCCTGCATCGACTCGTCTGCTCTTTCCAGCTACCGGCCTGTCTCCCTTCTTCCATTTGCTTCCAAACTACTGGAAAGAAATGTCTATGCTGAACTGGTCAGTCACCTGTCTGCTAACTCTCTTTGACCACTTCCAGTCAGGCTTCCGCCCTTACCACTCCATGGAAACTGCCCTCACTAAAGTGACCAATGATCTACTTAGTGCTAAATCTAAAAGGTCACTACTCTTTGCTCATTCTTCTTGATCTGTCCTCTACTTTTAATACTGTGGACAGGGCCGGCCTTTGATATAGGCGACCAGTGCGACCATACGGGTTGCATTACCAAGGGGGCGACAGCTGGGAGTCTTAGGTCACAGACCTGTAGCTCAAAGTTGTGCATCAGTGCCACAGCCCCTCTAGTTACGGTCCTCCAGATCCTCCTATATAAAAAGGACATCTTTGAAATGGAAAGGGTTCAGAGAAGGGCAACTAAATTAATAAGGGTATTGGGGGAGCTTGAATATGAAGAGAGACAGGAAATGTTACAATTATGTACGCTGGAGGCGCTTGCGTGGGATATGATTACTGTGTATAAATACATTAACGGGCCATACAATTAACTATCTGGGGCATTGTTCACCAATAGAACATGTCAGAGGACACCCCTTAAGACTTGAAGAAAAAGGGTTTAGGCTTCAAGTTCGGAAAGGGTTTTTCACTGTGAGAACGGTAAGCTATGGAACTGTCTTCCAGTGGACGTTGTTATGGCAGGTTCATTGGACAGTTTAAAAAAAAAGCTGGATGAGTTTCTGCAAACAAGGAATGTTACAAGTTACTGGTATTGATACATAAAGTAGAGTTGATCCAGGGAAATTTCTGATTGCCACTTGGAGTCAGGAAGGAATTTTTTTCCCCCTTCATAAATTTGGTGGGGTTTTTTTTGCCTTCCTCTGGATCAACAGTTAGGCAGGAAATAAGGATATTGCTAGATGGGTTGGACTGGATGGACGTATGTATCAGCACCTCACCACATACTAAGCCCCAACACATATAAGCTTTACTTAAGATGTCTGTATGCTGAGCTGTTCTATTAGTACGTTACTTGTTACATAATGATGTATGCACCATATATACAAGCACGCACTGGAGATACTGAAATACAGGTGGGGTACTTGATTCGAAAGCAAGCAGCATTCAACGGAGTATTGTGTGCGCCCAGGGTTTTTTTTTTGGGGGGGGGTGTTGGTGTTAGGCATTGGTAACAAATCTTGCACAGGGTGCTATTTATCCTAAGGCCGGCCCTGACTGTGGATCAAGACATTGCACAATGCACTTTCTTGGCTATCCTCCTATCTCTGGTAGGACCTTTAGTGTTTTCCTCTTGGGAATTAGTTCCACCCCTCACCTCCTCCATTTGGGGGTCCTGCAAGGCTCAGTACTCTGTCCTCTTCTTTTCTCTATCTACACCTATGGCCTTGGACAACTCATTAGTTCATTTGAATTCCAGTATCACCTGTATGCGAATGATACCCAAATTTGCATCTCTGCCCCAGACCTCCCTACACTGACATCCCAGGTTCCCCAGCTGCCTTAGTGCCATCTCTGCCTTTATGTTCTCCCACTTCCTCAAACTCAACATGGACAAAACTGAACTTGTCCTTTTCCCACCCTCACGATCTGTTCCCCTCACTAGTCTTACAATTAATATTAAGAATACACCGTTATCCCCATCTCCTCATGTCCGCAAGATTCCGATCTTTCCTTCAAATATCAATGCTAGATTCCAATCTTTCCTTCAAACGTCAATGCCATGTCAATTCGCTTGCCAATACCTGTCGGCTCCAACTCAAAAACATCTCCTGCATTCATCCCTTCCTCTCGAATGAAGCTACAAAAATACTAGTCCATGCCCTAATCATATCCCAGGCTAGACTACTGCAACACACTGTGTGGTTTACCAAACTGCATGGCATCACTTCAATCCATCCTCAACTCTGCTGCCTGTCTCATTTATTTCTCTTCTCGCTTCTCTAATGCCTCTCCTCTCTGTCAGTCTCTCCACTGGTTGCCCATCATGCAAAGGATCCAGTTCAAGCTGCTTGGCTGAGAGGCAGCCAATCACGGTCGCGGCTACCAGGAGTTCTAAACAGCGGAGGAGAGAGGGAAGGTAAGTAAAGATTGGGAGACTTTCTAAAAATAATATTAATGCGGTTGGGGCTGGGGGAGCCTGCCCTACCGCATATCAAAAGGTTTTAATGTTAGGGGGAGGGAGAGAAAAACGGGATGGAGAGGGACAGAGAGGGAGGGCTGCACTGAGCATGCCTCAAACCTTGACGAGGTTGAGGCAGACTCAGGCACAACATGAGTCACACACTGCTCCTACACAGCAGTTTCCTGGACTTTGGAGGGGCACAGCAGGGGAACTATTTTGAGCAGAAATGTAAGGTAAGGCTTGTTTTAAACTTCTTAATGTGGCCAGTAAGGGGTTAAATTTTAGTTTTGGGGGTGGACATGCCCTTTAAGACCCAAACCCTAATTAAATTTACCTGCTGCAGTGCTAAGTGCCATTGCATAATAATTTTGCACAGATTTGGATTTTTGGTTGCAACTTCTTATTCTACTTGTTTTAATAGCATTCAAATGTGTCTGGGTAAATTTTTTAGTGAGGTCACTATGACATCAGCATAACATAATTTTGTACAGAATTGAATTTTGACCGTAAAAAGCATTGCATTTGGTGTAATTTCTTATTCTAAAAATGTTGATTGTGTTCAAATATGTCTGGGTGCAATTTAGTAATGTCACTATGACATCAGCATGAGATCACCATTTTACACAGATTTGGAATTTGACCCAAAAAATGATTGCACTTCTTAAGGTGACTATACGCTTAAGTGCGACTTTTCAAGGTGACTATATGCTTGAAAACAGCAGGTCGTGGACCTTCTCTGCAGGGGAACACAGGCCCTCAAACCTCCGGGCCACCCCTGTGGGCCCTGACGTTATGCTACTGCTTGTTTGTATTTTCTTTTAATGACCTTCTTCTTCATTTCCTGAGCTTTACATTTGAGAAAGGATCTCTGTAGTAGCTGGTGTAGCAGAGCCAGGCCATTTACACAATGAAAATGTATATAATAGGTGAATATTTTGCACAAAACATGAGGAATATTCCATATTTAGTTTGCAGCTCGGAAAACAACAAATGTGACATTTAACAAAAAATAGTTTGTTTTGGGGTGTCACGTTAAGAATTTATTTAGATAAACAGGGACACCATATCGGCTGAGGGAAATGAAAATGAAGGAAATGTTGAAGAATAAATGGTGCCATGGGAACACGGTTAGGAGTCTTCTTAATATATGTGTGTGATTGTTGCATGTATTGGTCCAGTATGACTAAGATCAGAATGCATTTTATTACGGAAGTGGTTGTTGGGCTTTAGTTCAATATGGCGATTTCCAATACAGAGAAGATATTCTCTTTTTAGAAATATAGTGATCGATTGGCATTTGAGCTTGCAGTCATTTATGTTTGATCAGAGTAGCTATCTAGGGTAATTTTGCAGTCTATACGTGGCTTTATTTGCTTTACATTAAACAAGGAAACTGAAGAATAAATATGTTCAGTCAAAGGCGGTCTCTACCAGAAAACAAATACAGCACATATTGGTTTGATTTAACATTTGTTTGCTAAATGGTAACTATAAAGGTATAAAGGGTTAATTATACCTTTAAGTGAGACATTCACTCATTAACCCAGCCATTAGTTGCTTGCTAGTGGCAATATATTGATATCTGATTTGTCACAGTGAACTCTCCTTGTTTTTGATCTATATTTTATAACAAATGTTTTTAACTGAACAGTATATTGACTATGACATTAAGCACCATACTACCAAATATGTCATTATGATAAATGCTTTTTAATGGTTAACATAAGTAGCCCTGCAGTGCATTTTTTTACAGAATCCTCCCTCCCCCCTCTTAATATGTTTGTTAACAAAAATAACCATCCACTTGCATACATAACCAGAAAACCTTGAGTAAAAGTAACTAACTAAAGTACAAGAAAATAAAAACTAATCGATAAAGCCAAGACGAGCAATCGCTTAAGCTTACTAGACATCATTCATCTACAAATTGATTTTCCATTAAGTGCTCCCAGAGCAGTAATATTTATAGCATTAGCCTGTGCTGGACAATTGATAAATTTATGCTTCAAAGGGAGCAGTCAATGTCCATAATTATCTACCAATAGATTTGTAATTTTAAGACTTGTCCAGAGACATATGAAACCATGATGATAAGTAACCAACATGGCTCTAAACATCAATGATTTTGAAAAGCAGAAATGTGCCCTTAGGTCAGCGCCTGTTACAGTGCCTATTAGCTTGCACAAAACAATTTAGTGGATGTGGTTATGTAACATTGCGAAGCACAAATTATCAGAAAAAGAATAAAAAAAAATAATTTCTATCCAATGATAATACATTGCATCTAGTAAAAAATATGTGTGTGCTAAAACTGACTCCCAACATCCAGATCACAGGGTTACCATTGGAACTACAGACGTGAAGGCATCTTGAATGCTACATTGTGCTACAAGTACATATGACCCATGGTTTCTAAAGCACATTGCAGCTCACTTTAAGACTATTGGAATCTAGACACCTGTGAAAGCCAGACTAATTGTCTAAACACGTTATTGTGATAACGTCAATTTCTAGACATTATAGCAATAAAGGAAGATTTACAGCTGCTACATGCATCTGATTATGCATCCCCACATGAAACAATGATTTTTTTTCCCTATCCAGATAACAAATAGCAGATGCTACTTTCTTTATGATATACAACTCCTGCTTTTTATTTTGTTAATGCCATTTCTATGAGTCATGTCACAATTATCTGAGATAGGAAGAAGCAGCCCTTCTGATCTACATTTAAATGACAACTTCACTCACCAAAACCCCGCTCCACAGCTGGAAATTACCCAGGGTGAGGACCTAAACTGCACTGTCCTCATCCCTGGGTTCCCTTGCTTACTCTAGATTTACTCACCTAAAGTTTCCTTCAGTGTTTCAATCCTGAAGCTCGTTGGAGACTCATCTCAATGGCCGGATCATGAACGCGGAAGTGGGTGCAGAGTACCAAAGGAAAGTTTGGGTAAGTAAATCTAGAGTTTAGAAAGTGAACCATGGGGTGACGACAGTGCAGTTTAGGGTCCTCTCCTTTGGTACGGCACGGAAGGCAGGATCTAGGTGAGTATAATTGTACTTTTTAATGGATTTTTCACTTGCTAGTTTAATTTTCATGGGGCAGTGGTATGCACTTCACGTTTTTCAGAGTGGTAAATCCAAAATTATATTGTGCACTGAGATTTCTAATCGAATCAGAGTCTCCACTAACAATGCACTTGTGAGCAGAAACAAGTATACTTGATGCAGGCTATGTGATTAAAACTCCTTTTTTAAATAAATCCAGTTAGTGTGTTCTGTACATTTATGATATGTTTGATATGCACCCACAGGCACTTGAGATATGTATTGTTCATCTTGGCCGTCATCAGGCCACATCCTGATGACGGCCAAGATGGCGGCCGAAACGCGTTGATGTTGGTGTTCTAATCCAATAAATTTGATTTGTTATACTCAAGACCCAGGAGTGCTTCCATACTTACCTATCCTCTATCCATTCTCCTTGGTAAGCACCCGGGCATTATCTAACTCTCGGCGGTGAGTGATTCATGAGATTGACAAGAATGGACATAAAGTCTTCTCAAACCTTTCAAGATCAGAACGTGACACGATAAAATCCCTGAAAGCAGACAACAATTTAATAATCACACCCGCTGATTAGGGGGGGGGGGGGGGGGGGATTGTGTTGCTAGACAAGTCCTATTATAATGGAGAAATTAACACCCAACTGAGTGATGTGTATACTTACCAACAGCTGAGTTGTGATCCAACTCAAGGGTATAAGAATATCCTTGATGAAAGATTGGGGGAAGCCCTGAGATCTGATTGGATCAGTAAGGAACAGTATGAGTATCTTATAACAGAAAGGCCCAAACGTCCTCACTTATGTACATTACCAAAGATTCACAAATTCCTCAGTGCACCCCCAGGACATCCCATCATGTTAGCCGTTGGCTCACTCTTCAGTCCAGCGGCTAAATTTGTGGACTTTTATCTCCAGAAATGTGTGAAATCTATGAGTTCGTACATAAGAGATAGTGGTCATCTTATGGAGCGATTGCGATTGGTAGCTATTGGAGATGATGACATCTTTATGACATGTGATGTAGGCAGCCTCTACACCGTGATCCCACAAAACGAGGGGATTGAAGCGTGTAAAATTTCTAATGGACCTCCTCGATTTGGCAATGTCCCACAACTATTTCCATTTTGAAGGCCAATTCTATAGGCAAACCTCAGGGACCGCGTTGGGGTCCAATATGGCCCCATCATTTGCAAATCTGTTCATGGAGTGATTTGAGAAGACACATATAATCACCCAATTTCAATAGCTTATTCGTCTATATGTTAGATATATAGACGATATGTTGTTTATATGGTCTGGAACTATGGAATAGGCTTTCAGCTTGGTTGAGGAGATCAATAAGTTAGATACACTCATCAAACTAACAGCCACTATTGATTTTAATACAGTGGATTTTTTTGATCTTCGTCTTTACAAGGATGGGAACAGGATTGGATCTACTCTTTTCCGCAAAAAGACGGAAAAAGACGGATAAAAATACATTGTTGCATAGAAATAGCTGCCATCCAGAGGCTTTGAAAAAGGGTATTCCCTACTCCCAAATGTTGAGAATGTATAGAAACAACACTGGCCCTATTCAGAGAGAGCTCCAACTGGAATAAACAATTCAGAGGTTTCTCCAAAAGGGATACTCAAAACATCATCTCATGGAAACAAAGGAAAGGATTGCTCTTCAAATGGCCAATGATAAGCCAAAAGTCAAGAAATAAACAAGATGAATGTTAATTTTCTCACAAACTGGTGAAACGAAGTATAGAGAAGAACTGGCATATAATTTCCTCAGATGCCCATTTGTCCTGGGTATGGGAGTTAAACAAGTTTTTAGAAAGGGAAGGAGTTTGCGGTCTATGTTAATGACCACCTTCCCCATTCAGAAACAACCGTTTCTCAAACCTGGTTGTTTCAGGTGTCCTAATTGTGTAACCTGTAACACTCTCCTAGTGGGGAACTCGTTCCCTCATCCCCATACAGGGAGAATAAAAATCAGGGGAAGGTTCTCCTGTACAAGTAAAGGGGTGATTTAGTTCATTAGTTGCCCTTGTGGACTGTATTACATAGGGATGACCACTACTACATTGCCAGAACGGATGGCGAACCATCGTCTGTCCATCCGGAATGCAATTGATGGTAAAAAGGAGACCAACAGTAAATATAGGGATATGGCGGTGGCACGCCATGAGGACTATACGCCAGACAGAGAAAATATTTTATTGAAACCTGAGGCCCGCTGGATAGCTCCTATGGGCTTAAATGAACAGTGGGCTTTACAATATTTCATTTAGTACTAACAATGTTCTACCTAGCTGTTATAAATGTTTCATTCTAGCTTGTGCCACCAATGTGTTTATACATAACTGTGGCTGAGTGATTAGTATCATATCTACATTATTATTCAGAAGAGTTAAAATGTGTTCATATTGATTTATAAATCAGGTGGTTATTTGAGAAAATCCCTAGCTCTGTAGATGGTCATACTTCAGTTAAATATCTTTATTGTGCCATATCATGGTTTGATGTGCTTTTTTTTGTATTCCTTACATGGTGTAGGTCACTGGTTATTTGGTCCTAGGTATATTGGGGTATGGGTGGGGAGCCTATTATTTTAGTCCCTGATTGACACGAAAGGGTCTCTGCCCATTATGACCCTGATATTTAGTAGAATGGTAACCTCACATGATTACTGAGGGAAGACTGGTTCCTATATTGAGGACTCTAGTAATGGGGTAGCAGTCAAATTGGGGTAGGATATAGGCCACTCGAACTGCAGGTTGATTTGTGGATCGCAAATTAGGCTGTTACTGCAGTAAAGCCCATTGTGGCGAGCCCGTTGCTAAGGACGCTCTATTACCAGATATGTGGCACACCTTCTACGTGTGAGCCAAGAGCCCGACTCCTTGTTAGCCTGCAGTAAGAGAGCTGGGGTAGAACACACCTCCCTATGGACTCACTTAGGAATAGTGAGCCCCCCCCCCCCCCCGTTGAGGTAGCTGGGATACACCCCCATTTATGTTGCGGGGTGGGAGGTCCGGTAATGATCCGGACGCAGGCTGATGGAAGTATATTGGTATATTGTAAGTGACGGAGATCCATGTCCACCCGTGACCATGTATCCATGATTACACCCTGTAACGTCAGTACGGTTTATCTTAGATGATTACAAGAAGGTACAGGGCAGACACAATCACACAGGTACCTCTGAGTTCCTTAAAACCACTTTTACAGTTGTGCATTACCATACCTAATATTGACCAATGCATGGGTGACCTTGCTAGCAGGTTCCTTCCACTGACCTGCACTGGTTGAAAGTCTAAGAACTAGAAAAAGGGATAAAATAAAATGGTTAGATTTACAATCGCTGTAGATACTGATGGTTCACCAGAAATGTCTGGCAAACTAAGCTGCATGTATGGAAAAAACTTAGAGAGATTCAATAAAAATTCTAATCGTTTAAAATTGTGCTAATTTTGCCTCAACCAATCAGAACTTATTTAACATTTGAAAGCTAATATCTGATTGGTTGGGGCAAAATTAGCACCATTTTAAACAATAAGAACTTTTATTGAATAACCCTGATAATATGTTAAACATAAATGAGCACGTAACCCTGAACATTTTGTTCATGTTTAAAGCATTAAGCATGTTGAAAAAATAATTTTACTTTTCTTCCCACACAAAATATAGAAATAGTGTTATTAGAAGCCACAGGAGTTATGGGTCATATTTACAGCTGAGGGATTAATGGGGAAATAAAAGCTATACCATTAAAGCTGATACCAATTAAATTAACTTGCAAATTCAGCCACTGTTTGTAACCCACCACTTGATTAGGATATAGTGTAATCTCTATGGGCCAGGTGGCGGACAGACGGGCATGTGTACATGCTATAGTTACTCTATGAAGTGGTCTGGACCTGTTACTGCTTCTGCTCCCAGTCTTCAATTAATATATTAAAGGAATAGTTAACTTTTTGAGTGGACTATTCCTTTAATACCAGTAATTCTCAATATTTTTAGTTTTAAAATTTTAACAATGAACTTGCCATTTCCACATCTGCTGGAAGACAGTTCCACAATTTCACCGTTCTCACTGTACAGAAAACTTTCCTAACCAGAACATGAAACTTAAAGGATGTTCACGTGTCCTCTGACATCTATAGGTGAATAGGGATGGGTTTCAGGTAAGTTTCGAACTGCCAGAACTTTTCGAAAATAAACCATTTCAGAACTTGGAATATTCAATATGGAACTTTGAATATTCAATACCGGTTATCAAATATTCAATATCGAACTTGGAAAATTCTATACCGGTTATCAAATATTCAATATCAAACATGGAACATGGAACACAATACTATACTGATTATTGAACATTCAATACCTATTACTGAAAATGTTATAATTAGTATTCTATATCGATTAACCAATATCGAATATCCATCTCCCATCGACTTCTATATGGTTCGTTTTCAAATTTTCATAATTATAAAATATGATTTCGGAACGAAACTCACGGGTTTCGAACATGGTAAACGATGCACCAGAGAGTTTATTGTATGGCCCAATAACATATTGTCTAATCTGTCTGCATAGTCAAGCAACTCCATACCCCTTATTACTTTATTTGAACTTCTCTAAACGGTTTTCATTTCAAAGGTCATGATCACTTTTGATCATTTAGCCATTCACATAATCACACAAACAGGGAGATTAACCCAGAGCGGCAAATGCTCTGGGCAAATCTCCCGTACGGGATTTACCAGAGGCTGCAGGGCTCTGGGTGAATCTCACCCGCACATAAGTATTTAACGCCAGCTATAGCTGGCGTTAAATACTTGTGCACTAAGACCCGCACAGCCTCTGGTAAATCCCTTTGTGGCGGCTGCGCGAGTGCCTCTACCGACACTCGTGCAGCCGCCGTAAAGCGAGACTTTAGGTTGCGCTAACTGAACGTAAATCAGTTAGCGCGGCTGCAGCTCTCCTCTGTGAATTCACCCAAAAGACTCCAATCTTCTAAAGCCTGTTTTACAATAAAGCTTACAATTTACAAAAGTAATAGGAAAATGTGTTAACTTTTAGTTGTAATTATTTTAAAGTGGCTATTTTACAATAAAAGTGTTCTTATACTTGTCTAGAATACTCTTATAATACTCTTATAATTCAAAAATGGCATAACGATGTAGCTCATTACTGATAAGAATGCATGAGTATCCTTTAAAGACATATCTATTACTGTGCACATTTTCATTCTTACCCATAGAGTATAGGTTATCAAAGATCTGATGCATACGGATGATTTCATAATACAGCTCATCGTAACTGCTTGGCGTTGGAAGAAAGGTATCTCCATACGTAATGAACATGTTGAACAAATTGACTACCTTTGGAAGAGAAAACAATATTAGAATATGGTGTTCTGTGGACTTTATGGTCCACCATGGCACAATATCATTCTATTTGTAAGTGTTATGCAATATAAACAAGGCTAGCATTCAGTGCTGGATTATGGTCTATCCCCAATTGGAATGAAAAGCATGTCAGGCAGCTTGCTGGAAGCCTAAAGGCTCGTACACACGATCAACTTCACACAATCAAATGGGGTCGCCAGGCGGATCAACAAACGGCCCCCGACCGAATGCATACACACGGACAATTCTCGACCGAAACAGCTGTTCGGCACGTGTAGCGCTCGGCCGTCATTCCTCGCTCAGAAATTGAGCGTGTGTACGAACCTTAAGATCAGCCATACCCTCATACACTCCAACAACCCCCCCAAATTAATTTATGCAGGTAATATATTTTAACGAGTTCTTTAAAGCAGCACTAAGCCTTTTATTAATTTATTTTTACATATATATAAACAGACGAAAAATGTTTACGATTCTTGTTAGGATATTTTCTTCTTGTTACACATTTTCAGGACATTTTCAGAACAACTTGCCCATAGGAATGCTGCTTAGCGTTCACACTTGTGCATAGAGATGCATTACAAAGACGCGCTGCATACGGCAGTTTTATGCGGTAACAGTGCATTACCAGTACATAAAATTGTTCCACCAACACATAATCCACGGGAAAAACAAGTGGGTATCTTTCCCTGCATTGTCCGTTGGCTGGTGTGAATGTAGCGTAAATTTGCTGGTAGTTTTTTATTTTTAAAAGAAACCTTACAGGGCCACTATATTATCTCTAATAATAATATACAAGCCCTACAGGAGGCTTTTGCAATCTATTTTTGTATCAACACATTCTATATACTATACATTGCCCATAAAATATCCTATATTTCTATGCAGAGTCAGTGAAGTGGTTAGTTTTTATTTTAAAGATCACTAGAATATTTACCATAAGAGCAAGGGAAAATACATTATGTTTTGCAAGCAGCACAGTCTCATTTGACATTAGGAACTTCAGTAAGTTGATCAAAGCTGCAAAACAGAAGAAAACCAAACATGTTAAAGAAACACAGACTTAAATGAACCACTTTGTAACTAGATGGGAGATGTCTACATTTCATTTTTTTTTTTGTCCCTTTCAAAAAGATGTATAGGCTAGAACACATCCAGCCGACAAACTGTTCATTAAAACCATGTACTCCTTGCCATTCTGAGCAAATCATAGTAAAAATTATTTGTCTACTGCAAATCAACACAGAGAGATGATGGTAAAAAGTTGAACTGATATGAAGGACAAGAAATCGTTACGTCATTTCAGTAAAGCCTCTGGCTTCTTTCCTACACGCGCATGCTCACTGGCTGCATCGAGCACATGAGCTGTATCCAGGTTGTGTCAGATGTTTGTGGAGTAAAAGAAACTAAGGAAGGTGATGCAGAAACGGACAGCTAGCGTTACTATATATATTGGGATAAAAAGAAAGTCAGTGAAATATCCATTCATTTCCTTTGGATGATACTAACAATAAATATACAACTTTGGGGCTGGAAAAGCAAGATTTTTATAGTTGTATCATTGTTATATCAATTAAAGATGCACTTAATATTATTTACAGCACAGCTTTGTATGCACAACAATGTCTTCAAGATGGCAGCCATATTGTTTGCCTTAGTGCCCCCCCCCTGGTTTATAAATGATCTTATCAGCCTACAGCCTGCACATAAACAAAGGAAAACAATAGCACTCTCAATATTTGTATTTGCAGAAATGCAGGAAAAATACATTCAGATTAGCCACGATCAACAGGATTTCTTTGTTATATGTCATGGCTTTATTTTTGAAAACAGAAATCAGATAATCTCAAATAATCCTGGATAAAACTTTACTGATTAACCCAAAACAATAATAATAAAAAAAAGAAAGATCAAAATTGCTCTGCTGAATGGAAAACTAGACATGGAACAATCTGCACAAAATGCACAGCCTGAACAGATGGTAACCGAGGAGATTTGGGGTTTTTTAATTGAAGCCTTCTCTGCTCTATAATAATGGATGCCTAAAAGTAAATGCCATCACGCATTAATAGCTTCATGGTGCTGCAGCATCAGCAGTATGGACAAAGCAAAGCAATTAAAAGGACAGGCACCCAGAGGAATATGATTTATGACAAAGTATAGTGGAATGTGGTGTTGTTCCCAGTGTTTCTGCTCTCATTACAGTATGGCTATGTGTCAAACGGCAGAAAGTAATCCAACAAAGTGACGCTGATCGAAGGGAAAGAAATGCTTTGGTCTAAACAGAATTATGCTCACTTGTAACTGAAATATAGACATGGATAACAGGTATGTGTTTAATACACATATAGAACCAATACACCCGGCGCACCAAAGTAAATAAATAGAATCTTTATTTAAAGGAACTCAAATGGGCTCAGTGTGAACATTTTTCTTATACAGAATTATTATTCTAATAAACCTATAAGAGACACAAAAAGTCATCATTAAAAGGGTATGTCCATCCCAAAATCCCCAAAATTACATATCTAGCTTCCCAGCGTTCCAAAAAGAAGATTTTCACCATGACGTTTACAAATCATTCATGCTTTCCTTATTTCTTGGATTAGTTGGACAATGCTGAGCATGAGTTTGTTGAGTACCTCTTGTTTTGAGAAGTCTCCATTTCATTTTAAGTTTCTGAATATATACATGCAAAATTTATAAATATTTTCTCTTGAGAAAGGTAAATGTTTCACAATTATAAACACGGAAACTAGTCTAGCGTGATGAGCAGAGATGTTTGGAACCAGCAAGTTCAGTTCCATTTTCATATTTTCGAAAAAAAATTTAAATCTGAAAACAAACCCACAGAAGTCAATTTCATCTTTAGTGACGAGAAGGTATGTGCGTGTTTGGCTTACAAAAGTACTGAGAATAAACACATTCCTTTCTCTGTGATACCTTTATTTAAAAACAATAAAATCTCTAATTGCCCATAGTTGTGTGTACTTTAATAACTAGAATAACTGGACGATTGTCTAAATACCTTTGCTTGGTTCTGTAGGTACTTTCCCTTCTTCTAAAAAAAGCCTTTATTGCAGACAGTAGCAGCTTGTAATTTAGCTTTAGCTCAGTTCTGTAGATTAAGTAAATGAAACTGCCCAGGCTGAGTGATTGTAGTTTCACTATGCTTGACAGCACACGCAGATTGGGAGGGAGCAAGGAGTTCATTACTGTGCAAGATTGGCAGCAGAAGTAAGGCCTTACTGATCAAAGATTTATATATTATGCTTGGCAGCACAGGAAGAATGAAAAGGGAGTTTATTATACAGAAGAGAATGCGTTAGTCCTATTCGCTTGTTGTAAATAATTATTGCCCCAAAAGCAGACGTCAGAGCGCCACACTGAACCATCACCCTGTGTGTCATACATAAAAGTGATCAATATCCTACCTGATTGGAACAGATAACCCTAAAACAAGAAAAGTTTTACATTTTTTGGCCTTTATTGAGAAGGTTCATTCGTAAAAACATAGCTCATTTTGGGTAATTTGCAAATGTTCTAGATGTGTAATCACAGGAGCAGAACATCCATTGTTTTTGGACATCCCTTAAAAAGAATTATGGAAGAATGAAGAAATGAATAGCATAGCTATCTGTAATATGCCCAAAAAAGGACAACAAATCCTTATAGTAGGGAGAGCTATTATAGACTAGGCGTTAAAGCATTTATAAAAGTGTTCTATTGCATCATATTTATGTAAAAATGGTTGTATTAAAGAATTGAAGGGACTTTTATTAAAAAAAAAGTCTTCCCCGTGGAAAAGCAGGACCTTGCCCCAACCTCCATTTTTTAACATTTTCCCCAATGAAATCTGGAAAACGGGCTACATTCCCACTGGACCCATTGCAGTGGAACCTCCCCATCCCTGAATCCGTTGCCCCGCCTCCCCATTCCCTCCCTCATGCTATATTGCATAAAACAACACTAACAACTAAACCAATTGGATCTTCCCCTAATGTTACCCTACAAGTTATAAAATACCACTCACAACATAAATTACAAGTACGCCCCCTTGCTGTGGATGGGTGTGTGGTCCGGCTAGGGTACTGTACTTGTATAAATATATATAGGCACCCTGCGGGTAGGAACAGGAGTGCATGAGTGCACTGTATATGTTTTCCTCATAGACTGCGTTCCACCCTGAAGGTGTGCGCCCACCGTTGGATTGCATCCTTCCTTCTGTTTTTATTGAATAATTCAGGACTCTGGTGTCGAGTCTCAAGCTGCTATTGTGGTCACAGTGACTTTGGGCATACATTTTACACCTCTTATCATTGTTTTATTTTTACTATGGTTATTTATATATGTGCTATCTCTTTGTAGGCTGGCCAGACCTTTATTACCTTTTTAATGTATATGTGTTATCTTTTAATATAAATACTTTAAATTATTTGGATGTTCTCTTGTTCCTACCCGCAGGGTGCTGATATATATTTATTTCCCTATACCTTCAGTGACGTTTTTCTTTTTTGAGAAACTTCAATGGGGACTCAGAGGCACCTGTGTGTGTGTTTTCAGCCATATACTTTTGTTTGGTATTGTACTGTACTTGTA